>JAPCYS010000555.1:0-44771 GCA_028641055.1 Alopecurus myosuroides
ACCTTAATCAAGATATTGTATCTTGCCAAGGGTATAAGTGTGAGAGAAAGTAGAGCTAGACGGAGTTAACGAATTTTCTCTGGACACCGAGTGGCACATCTGAAGTTGTTTCGGAACCGTCCTCTGGAAGGAAGCTGGTGATAATGATCATGAAGCTGTGATTAGAGCTCATACTAAGATAGTAGGAGTGCGAGAATGTGTTCCCCACTAATGGTGTAACAATCTTGTTATGACCATCATGTTAACGAAACATGACAAACCTACGAACTACGAAGAAGAAATTACTAAGGCCATAAGCGTGCGAGAAAGTGTTCTGCACTAAGTGGTATGACAATTCAGTCATGACCGTCATGTTAATGAGAGATGACAACCCTACATACTACGCGGAAGCGATGGTGGACCTAAGTCTGAGAAATGGATATAAGCCATATATCCGAGATAAAAATCCATGTATGATTAACAAGTGGTGACTTGGGTAGATCTTCTCGATGGCCTCTAGGTCAGTAAGAGCAAATGGAATTTTATGAGAAAAATAGACATTGAAGGAATAAAAACCGTCTATAAAGTTCGATTTGTCACGAAATGGTTTCAATAAATTCAAAGATTTGACCATAACGAGATTCTGCCTCAGGTGGCAATGTTTGAGTCTATTAAGGATTGTCTTATCAGTTACTACAATTTAGATAATAAATTGACAGATGGATTAAAGAGGCCATGTTCCTGATGTCTACTATATGTTACTACTTTTGTAGACTATGTTGGGCCTCCAAGCGCAGAGGTTTGTAGGACGGCGACAAATTTCCCTCAAGTGAGTAACCCAATGTTTATCGAACTTATGGATGTATAGGTTGAATGTATCCCTCTCAAGCAGCCCTGCAATTAAGATACAAGAAGTCTCTTGTGTCCCCAACAGACCCAATACAATTGTCATTTGTATATGTGCACTAGTTCAGCAAACAGATGATAAGATATGGGTAATATGAGTGTTAAAACAAGGTTTTTCAAATCTGTAATATAAATGGCTGCAAGAAAAAAGTGATAAAATTGAATGAAAATGGTATCGCAATGGTTGGAAACAAGGCATAGGGATCATACTTTCACTAGTATAAACCCTCAACAACATTAACATAATAAAACATATGATACTTCCTCTAACAACATGCATGAAAGACATAGCTCGAAAACCGTTCCTCGTGAATCAAGTAGGATGAGAATCGCGTAGGGATACACAAGCACACTTTAAAGTTCACGTTCCCTTCAATGAACACCCCAACCCTGTCATTTTGAGAATCCAAAGATAGTACTAATAAACACCACAACCTATCTCTTGAATAGTATCTTTCTAATCAACCCACAACACCCACACTGACACCTTGGCACTATAGAGATTATACTAAACACAAGCATCAAGAAACCTCATGATTCCGATTCGATCCAACATAGTAAGAATAACTTCATGATAAGTATCGCTCTAATAAATAGTCCATAGAGGCATACAGGGCACCCACACTGTCACCGTGAAGCAAAGGTGACTCCAGAGAATTATACTAGATAAAACCAATTGAGCACATCATATCCATTACATAATAAAATGGAAACATCATAGATTAAAAAATGATAACATAGCACGATCACAATCATGATCACATCATGGGAGAGGGATATAACCACATAGCTACTAGCATGAGTCCTCATCCCCGAGGAGGACTACTCACACATTATCATGTGAGAAAGAGAGAGTTGTTGATGGAGAGGTGTAGACCCGATGAGATGGAGGCGGCGGCGACCACGGCGCCAACAACGAGCGGCAGCCCCGTGGCCCTCTTCTTCCTTGGTATTGGTGCTGCATTGGAGGAGCCTCTCCCCTCTTGGTGGCTGCCAAGGGACAGGCAAAATTTGTGACAATGGGTCGCTGCCCCAAAATTAAGATTTTCCTCCCCTTATATGTGATGGGACGATGCTCTGCTACCCTTCGATGGATGGACTTTTGATCCAATGGATCTTGGGAACCGCTAGAACCTTCATAGGGACTCCTCACAGCCCCCATGATGCGCCAAAGTCGTGGCTTGGACGAATCAATCAGATATGGTAAAAGTTGGACTCAATCACGTCATCAATTCTCGTAATCCCGTAATCAGATATTTGGCCCCCAGTAAAACAGGTCCATAGGTTGCATCCAAACTCCGTTTTGGACAAATTTTTAGTCTATAATTATCAGAAGAAAATTACCCACACTTTTCACGTGTTATCCTTTTCTATTGGACGTCATCTTCGGGGGTCAAACCGACAATCTCTAAAAACTGTTGGCGGACAGATTTCAGGAAAGTCGGAGTCCTTCTCCAACAAGTCTCCTTTTGTGTTTTTTCATCAAAATTTAATTAATTCCTACTCATTCAAGTATAAAACAAGAAATTGTGAACTTTTCAAGCATTAATAGGTTACCAAAGAAATGATAGGAAACATATGAAAACATAGGGAAAACATGTTGAAAACAAGCCTGTAGTATAAAAATTATAGATACGTTTGAGACGCATCAGTTCCCAAATGGAAACATTAAGGGAAGAGTTGTAGTTGTACAACACGTATGTTTTGTTGATTCTAAGGATGCTAGACACGTATGCAAACTTCAGTTGTCCATTCATGCGATGAAGCAAGCCTACCGGAACCTGACTCTTCACTTTGGTAATATAATCGAACCATTTTTGGAATCGTCCAAAATAGTTGAAGAGACCTTCTTTTACAAGAAAGTGAGTGGGAGCTAAGTATCTTTTTATAATCTTATATGTGAATGGCATATTATAGTGGAAGCTAAGACAAATTCCCTGGTCTTATATGTGGAAGGCATATTTGAGTGGGAGCTAGGTATCATTCCTATTTTGATATGTGGTGACATATTGGGAATGATGCACATCCTCTATTAAAGTATAAATGGATTATTTAAGTGAATACATTTTTTATGCATGAAGTTAAAAGTATTATGCATTAGATCTATAATGTATAGATCATGAAGATTAATAACATTAAGTCGGAACATTTTCCTAGACTGGATTCTGAAGATGTTCATAATAGGTTAAGAAAGAAGGAGTTCTTACTCGTATGACTAGGTAAAGTATTGAGTTTATCTAGGCATGTCAGTGACAACCAATGAAAGAAAAGGATGTCTGGCATCCTCTATGCCTCAGTCATAGATCATGTCATGTTCATCGTGTTAAATACTCGACCTAGTGTGGCCCTAGTTCTTGGTTGAAGAACAAGTTCTAGAGCGATCCCCTGGATGGATCGATGAACAAATGTTAAGTATATCCTTTAGTGTCTATAGAGATCTAAGGATATGTTTTCTGATCTGTGATGAGAGTGAAAACTTCTTGTAAGGAGTTAGGATGATGCAAGAGTCATACGACTCGAATCTCATACTTGAAATGTCTGTTGTTTGAGAAAAGACATGGTTAGCCTGCAAAGTGGCATATGTATGCACTTCCGCACAATCTACATAGGTATAGGAGTATATGGCTTCTTTACAAGTGGTAAGTGTGATTGAACTGAGAAGGTTTTTCCGAGCATTCATGGTTCCCTTTGATAGATCTCTAGACTTTCAAGGTCCATGCTACGCGAAGGTTTTGAATCTCACCCCATCGCCAAAACATATATTTGAACCGTTATCATAAGATACAGAATGTCAAACTAGGTGACATCAAAGTTTTTCAAAGTGTACGGATTCTCAGTATGGTAGATCTATTAACAAAGATTGTTCCCAGAAGTAGCGCATAATCGAATAACCAGGAGGCTAATGGTGATTTCATCAAATGCATGCTAGATTATCTGTACTCTAGTGCAAGTGGGAGACTGAAGGAGTTACGCCCTAGAGACAAATAATACATGTGTTTTATTATCTTAACTCACACACACACACACACACACATATATATATATATATATAGACACCCTATTTGGCACACTGGGTGCAGAAAGGTTATTTTGCACCCACAATTTATTTTATGTTCCCAAGTCAAAAATTTATCTTACGTATGTAATTATTTTTCATGTTCAAAGAGAATCGAATAAAAATATGAAAAAATAGATCATACAATAAAAGTCATAAAAACAACATAAAATGTGTTTTTTTTTACCGTCACGTAAATAAAAAGTTTATGTCACGTATATTTTTTTTACGTTGTATTCGATATAAGGAATACGAAAAAATTTACGTGACATAAAAATCATGTACGGTTCAAAAGATACGGGGTGGGTGTAGAATATTATTCTGCACTCTAGGTGTCAAATAGCGCGACCATATATATAAGCCCAAATGGGGCACCTAGGAGCATGAGCACCGGTATCGAATACCGTATATTTTAGGTATGTAGACATTATGAATACCTCGGGTATGTATACCTTGGGTATGTAGTACGTATATATTCCCCTATGTATGCACATAGTAGGGTATACATACGTAAAAATATATATATACTTATACATATATATACATACCTGACAGGTATGCGTACACTTGTGTATACGTATTCTAGGTATGTAAGGTATGTAGATACCTTGAGTATGTATACCCAAGTGTATATATACGTCATAGAAACCCAAGTTCTAGGTAATCAAGGTATCCATAATGTACACATGTACAAATTGAACAGTATTTTGTACAGGAGCATGCACTGGTAGAAAAAAGGCCTTCCATACGCCCCCATCAGTCCCCAAACGTTGCGCACTGTGACTAATGCGTCTTTAGTCCCGGGTCGGGAGGAGACCCGCGACAGAAGGTCATACGTCGCGGGTTGGGAAGCGCGTTGAGGCGCGTGGAGGGCATTAATTCCGGTTGACCTGGCCGCCCGGGACTATTGGTCCTTTAGTCCCGGTTGGCGTGGCCAACCGGGACTAAAGATCAAACTGCTCGCCTCCCGCGCGGCGGTTTTTATTTCGCGAGCGAGGCAGAAGGGCGCCATTCCACAGTGCGCGTCGGAGTCTCTCTGTTTCTTCCTCCTCTCTTCTCTGTGTCTTCCATCTCTTCGATCTTCTCCAAGCACACCACCATGGCTGAAGTTTGGGAGACATACAGTGGTCCGACACCATGCGGCAAGCTTCTGAACGTGTGCTACACCAACAGTTGCGATCGGCTGGCCGGTGCTCTTGGTTATTTGACCAATCTCTACTCTCCTCTCCCGATGAACACCGGTTATTCGGGCTTGATCTGGAATATACGGCGGATCAACGGGATGTTGCCGTCATCCAGATTGCGTACAAGGAGTCGGTTTTGATCTTCCAATGGTCAAGGTAACGCACACGTCCAATCTTGCATGCATCTTCGATTTGTTTGTTGCATGTGAAGAATACATGTGTTGCAACATATCTAACATTGATATTTTTGTTGTTGCAGTAGTTCGAAGCATTCTCCGGCCCTTGTTGATTTTCTTGTCAACAAGGGATATGACTTTTGCAGCGTTGACATTACGCAAGACCGTCCGAAGTTGAGGCGCTTGGGTATTGTGATACCTGAAGATCACTACATTGATCTTCAGGATCTTATCCAATTGAACGGGCCAAAGACCGGGATGGCTCGCATGGCAACTGCCCTCATCCACGAGGGCTACGAATCCATGAAGTCTGGTTTCCCCGAAGCAATCACTTCTATTGAGAAGACCCCACTGGACATGACGAACGTCAAGTATGCAGCCATAGATGCATATGTCTCCTACGAGTTGTTCCGCATCTACTCGACGGAGCCATAGATGTAGGCGTTCGATATATGCATGTAATGGGTATCTTAGAATATATATGTAATGGATATCTTATTAGTATTGACTTATGTTTGTGTGTTATGTGTGATCGTAAGACTATGTTATGAATGTGTGATTGTGTTGTATTCTATATTAATTCCTAGCAAAAACACATCAAGAAAACAAACAAAAACACATCAAGAAAACAAACAAGCACAAAAACACATCAAGAAAACAAACAAAAACACATCAAGAAAACAAACAAGCAAAAACAAAAACACATCAAGAAAGCAAACAAAAACACATCAAGAAAACAAAACAGAAAAACTACAGTTTCTATATATCTGTTCATCCAGTATTAAAATGAATTAGTATTATTTTTCTTAATTTTTTGATATATTATTTGTATTTATAAGATTTTAAAATGAATTAGTATTATTGTTCTTAATTTTTTGATATATTATTTGTATTTTTAAGATTTTAAAATGAATTAGTATTATTTTTCTTAATTTTTTGATATATTATTTGTATTTTTAAGATTTTGAAATGAATTAGTATTATTTTTCTTAATTTTTTCATATATTATTTGTATTTTTAAGATTTTAAAATGAATTAGTATTATTGTTCTTAATTTTTTGATATATTATTTGTATTTTTAAGATTTTAAAATGAATTAGTATTATTGTTCTTAATTTTTTGATATATTATTTGTATTTTTAAGATTTTAAAATGAATTATTATTATTTTTCTTAATTTTTTGATATATTATTTGTATTTTTAAGATTTTAAAATGAATTAGTATTATTGTTCTTAATTTTTTGATATATTATTTGTATTTTCTAAGATTTAAAAATGAATTAGTTTTATTTTCTGAATATTTTGATATATTATTTGTATTTTTAAGATTTAAAAATGAATTAGTTTTATTTTCTGAATATTTTGATATATTAATAGTATTTTTAGAAATAATACAAATTAAAAGGTTAAAGTTTATTTATTTATTCAAAATTATTAATTACATCATTACTTTTGTTTATTAAAAGATTTATTTGAAATTCAAACAATAAAGAAATGTGGCATCGACCAACATGTTAATAAGATTGATATGATACTACTATCACATACATTCGTGCAAAACACTTGGATGCGGGACGGTATGGAACTCGGAAGTTAAGCGTGCTAGTGCTAGAACAGTGGGAGGATGGGTGACCGAGCGGGAAGTTTGACCATGAGTAAGTAATTCGACTAGAGATAATTGTAGTTAGACGGTAAGCAAATAATACAAATTCCGAAAAAAAAAAGGGAAAAAAGGGAGTGAAAAAAAGGGAGAGAAAAATTGGTGTGAAAAATAATTAGAAACCCAAATGAATTATGGAAATAACGAAATAAAGTCTAGTCCGGTTCAGGTGGCCAACCGGGACTAAAGGTCCTCCGCCCCCGGCTCCGCCACCCGCCCACGTGGCCGGGCCTTTAATCCCGGTTCGTAAGCGGCGCGACTATAGGGGGGGGGGGGGTCTTTAGTCACGCATAGTTAGTCCCGGTTGCTCGGTCGGGACTTTTGGCCCTGGCGAACCGGGACTATATGCCTATTTTCTACCAATGATGGGCACCATGGAGCATCTGTTAATTTACCTATATATATATATATATATATATATATATATATTTATATATATATATATATATATATTATATATATATATATATATATATATATATATATATATACCCTGGGTGCAGAAAACATATTTTGCACCCAAATTGTATTTTACGTTGACAAGTCAAAAAATTATGTTATTTATGTAATTTTTTACGTTCATGTTGGTCCATAAGAGAAAACATGGAATACAAGTATTGAAAATATGAGCCATAGCAACATAAAAGTCATAAAAATAGTATAAATATCATTTTTTTTGTTGTTGTTTTGTAGCATCACGTAAATAAAATGTTTATGTCATGTGTATATTTTCTTACGTGCTACTCGACATAAGGAATATGAAAAAATTTACGTGACGTAAAAATCGTGTACAGTTCAAAAGATACAGGGTGGGTGTAGAATAATTATTCTGCACCCTGGATGTCAAGTAGCGCGACCATATATATATATATGTGGTGCCCATACTCCTGTACGAAATATTATTCAATTTGTACAGGTGTACATCGTATATATCTTGAATACATATACCTTGGGTTTGTATGACATATATATACACTTGCGTATACATACCTAAGGTATCTACATACCTTACATACCTAGAATATGACATATATATATATATATATATATATTTATTTATATATAGGGAAAATGGTTTCTACTCCCGGGCGTAGCTACACCCACGTCTCATATATCGCCATACGGAGGTATATGTCATACATTTTTTATCCGAGTATGTTCATATACTATATCTAAGATACTCCAAAACAAGTTACATGAAAATTAAAAAATTGAGCATGTAGTTTGCACTATATATTCACAATACCGATATATATGTACGTATAAAAGTAGTATGTAGAAAAATTACATATACTACATAAAAAGAAGTATACATATACTGCCGAAATATTAATATATAATGCATACTACATGTACATACTCTTCGGTATGATAAATACTACATACATCATACTAAACACATGTGGGTGTAGCTACACCCGGGAGTAGCATAAATTTGTCATATATATAGGTAAATTAACAGATGCTCCATGGTGCCCATGCTCCTGTACGAAATACTGTTCAATTTGTACATGTGTACACCTAGGGGAATATATACGTACTACATACCCAAGGTATACATACTCGGGGTATTCATGATGTCTACATACCTAAAATATACGTTATTTGATACTGGTGCCCATGCTCCTAGGTGCCCCATTTGTGCTTCCTATATATATACAAAAATTACACACCACGCCATCCATAAGTGGTACCTCTTCGTCTTCGTTTTTAACCTGTGCTGAAAGTACTCTGAGCAATCAACAAAAATAGTTTTCCCCGTGTTATTTTTCTTTTCCTGTGAGGCGTTTCGTGTGCATACTAGCCGTAGCACATATGCTCTCTGTGATAATTAACATTGTCTGAGCAAAAGCTATCTAAGTTGAAGCGCTCTATATATACTATTTTATAGCTCAATTGTGTGAAATCCCACTATTCTGCACTTACTTGACATTGCACCATCAACAATTTGGGTATTAGATGTTTAATTACATTTTTTGTGGTTTAAGAAAATGGTAGATCAAAGCCAAACAATTGCAAACTCTTTAGGAGATAAAAACATGCAAGACGTGAACGAGATAGAACTTAGGAGAATAGTTTGACGGTCGACCAAATGGAGTAGACTAAGGCTTCTCGATGAGCAGCAATATTTCCTCAATGGGAACATGCTTGGTCGCCGACATGAGTGAAAAAGAAAACATAATTTTCTCGTTTGGCACTTGCTTGGTCTCCGGTAGGCCCCCTCGAGGCGACCACGCTCAATGAAGTTGTTGGAGAGTGTGAGAGGTGGTCGGCTCGTGGTGTTTCGGTGATAAGACGAATATGAGACTGAATAAAACATCACAAAGTAAGGACAATTACAATCAGGATGTTTATATTTTTTGAGTTTTCCGTTGCAACGCACGGGCATTGTATGCTCTTCACCTGTTGTGCTTTTCAACTTTTGTGAAAGCATTATGCACTTTTGTATGAAAGTCATATTATGTTTTTCACCGGTATGTGTCCTTAATTATAGAGCTAAATGTTATTTCTTCTTAGATGAACTTTAAGACGCTTAGTGCCTACTCTGAGGGGAGACGAGAATTCGATCAAAATCGTCAATCGTTCAAGGTAAATTTTTCTTTATGAAGTAGCAAGTGCATTGTCGGATATATACCAAATAGGGGTATATCGGATGGTAGTCTAAAGTGCCGGATTGCCCGGGTGGCCCGAATGGTAGTGGGCTACGGTCCATTGGGCGGCCCAGTAAGCTGACGCACAGAAGCCGGATTCTAGAAGAACCCGGATCACGCCCCACGTGATCTGGCTTGGAGTAGAAGGCGGATTCCTTACTTTCCAAGTTATTAGTTACCGTAGTCTTCTAGGTTTGCTACTCTGTATGCCCTAACCCGGCTATTATATAAAGCCGGACGGGAGATATGATAGATAGAGAAGAAGCTACAGGCTAACACGCCGGGAAGTTGATCCTCTGCGAATAGCTAAACAGCATCTCACGTTGTACTTGTATACACAGGCTTTAGTCCTGATTAGCGAGATTGCAGGAGTAGGAACTCCGTATTATTGCGACGTGCCGAACCTGGGTAAACCCTGTGTTTTTGTTCTTCGCCTAACCACGTCTCCCCACGTCTCTACCCGTAGTCTCATGGCACCCCCGTCTATGAAAACTACTACGATGTCTCGACAGTTGGCGCCCACCATGGGGCCGATGGCGTCAGTCGTTAAATTCCGATCTGGGATACTTGGCGGAATCGGCAGTTCCATAACCGTCGGAAGCCTGGAGTTCGACGGCGATGTCGGACGCTTCCTCAACAATGGATCTTACATACCGGCGCAAAATCACCTGGTAAGTGCCTGCGTGTTACCGATTGGATCTACAAGTATCTTTATCGGACTAACTGCAGAGGCCATGGGGTTTTGTGGTGGAAGCAAATTTTTCCCACCCACCCTATACCCGGTCGAAGACGACTATGACACCGGGTTTTGCTCAGATCGCCGACAAAAAAGTGATTCACACTTTATCGGTATGGTGCAATCCGAGGTCGCCAAAAACACGGATGAAAGTAATCCCGTGCAAGAGGCAGAAAACAACAAACCCACTACAGAGGTGGAAGATCCGACATCCGCCAATCTAGCGATGAACTCGGAAGCTAACTCTGTGCTAGCCGCCATTGAGGCGAGGTTAGAGTCGGAAACCGGGTCAGATGACTTTGACTCTGTGCAATCCCCCGCGCGCACGCATCGATCACGGGTTCGATCCCCCGGGAGGCATTTAGCCCCATCTTTTTCACTGCACGCGCACCGCCCTGGACCCACCAGTCATTGGCCCCTGCTGCCACCTCACACTGCACCCACGCCACTGTGGCGCCACGCTGGCCTAGGCCCACTGCCAGCCAGCGTGTGTAGCCCTGCCCTCTGTATAAAATGTTTTGCTCTATTTTCTTTTAAGTGATATTTAAACCTAAAATTTGAACAATTAATATCTTCATCATTTTAACTCCAAATTGCACAAACAAAATATGTATCCCAATCAGAAAATCATGACCTTTTCAAATATGCATTTTGTTTTCTGTTTTGAATATTTCAAATGGGTTCAAAACTTCAAATTCAATTAACTCTTATGAATTTGATTAAATCCATAACAAATTCAAATATATTTCAAATGGCCCATATAAAATATGTTTTCCAACCAAAATTTCATGCTCTTTCCAAATATAACATTTATTTTCTATTTTGGATAAATAAAACTAATGCAATTACTTAATGCTTCAATTAAATCATTTAAATGGTGAAATTCATAACTAATTCAATATTAATTCAAATGTCACATATGAAATATGTTTTCCATGCTAAATTGAACCACATTTTCAAATATAAACTTTGTTTCATGTTTTGAATAGTTAAAAGTGATTAAATAATTTAAACCTTGTTTAAATCATTTAAAATTGCTAAATTAATAACTTGGTCAAATCAAATTCTTTTTGAACATATAAAATATGTTTTCAAACCAGAAAAGAATAATCTTTTCAAATATGAATTTGGTTTAATGTTTTGAACAAATAAAAAATTTAAATAAATTCATACTTGAATTAAATTCAATTAAATCTTGTGTAAACTTGTTTAAATCATAAGTAATTCATCTTAATTCCTTATTCAACAAATGAAACATGTTTTCCACCTAAAATTTGGTGTACTTTCCAAATATGAACTTTGTTATCTGTTTTGAACAATTAAAATGGGTGAAAACAACAAATGCTTGTGTAACACCTTTAAGGAACCAAAATTCCAACACTTAATAAATGGAATTCCAAACTTGGTAAACCTTATTTCAAATTGCACCTAAGGTTGTTTTCTTTCTGTTTTCCTCATCCATGCATCATGCTAATTCACTTACACATGTTGGTTAATTGTAGATCAATTAATTCAACCTTAAATCATGGGTTTCCATATGCAATCCAAATTGCATATGGGTCCATTTAAACCTGTTATCTTGTCAACTAGGTTATCTTGATGCATCAATTAAATTGTCATGCATCCATATCTTGATCATGCTGGATCTTTTTGCCGTAGTAGTAATTGTTACATCCGGTGTTTGTTCGAGGTTCGTTGCTTCTTCCCGGATAGGACGTTGAGATGATGTGAGCAACGACAAGTTCTGTGGATGTACCTCTACTTGCTGGATTCCAGGCAAGTATACTCACTTGCTGCGAAATGGCTGCCTTTCATCACTTGTTACCGATTCTTTCCATTGTTCTTATTCTAGCCTGTTGATTCGATGCTTGTGTCTCGATCCTATCATATGTTACCTTGCAGCCATGATATAACCTTCCTTCCACTTCCTATCAACTGTTGTTTGTTTACCCTGTTGGCCC
Source organism: Alopecurus myosuroides (assembly GCA_028641055.1). Lineage (NCBI taxonomy): Eukaryota > Viridiplantae > Streptophyta > Magnoliopsida > Poales > Poaceae > Alopecurus > Alopecurus myosuroides. The sequence continues at coordinate 12,309 of JAPCYS010000555.1, forward strand.
TCGTGTCGTAGTTGCATGCTTAGTGTTGTTTGCGCTCAAGTCTTGTTGTCCGTCTTATTACCTGTTTAGTTGATAGTTGGGTTTACATTCAATCAACAACATGTTAATGTTTTGGGTAATAATAATTTGACGATAAGGCACCCGCAGGAGGCCCGGCGTGGTTTTGAAGCCTGCTAGTGTCGATCCTAATTAGGAAAAGGGTCTTGTCTACTGATCCATGATGAGAGCACTAACCGCATGTGGGAAGCGAGTATGGGCGCCCCCCTCAATTTGTTTCGATTCGCATCTCGTCCAAATCGCCTCATTTAGTTCGGGTTTTCCATTTGTCGCATGCATGATTTTGCGAACCCAGGCCAGGGTGGAACTTTTGTAGTCGGCATTTAGGGAGACACGTTCTTAGAGTGCTATGAGGGTCCCCTTTTCTTCGTGGGGCTTGATTAGCCGTGCGTTCAATTGCACGGGGTTCTTTGGGCTTGATGCGAAGAAGAGTTGGGTTGTGTTGAGTACCTCGCTTGGTGGGTTGATCCCCCGTCTGGCGGGTTATTCTTACGTGTACGGCCAAATTGGTGCATCCCTGCAGGGTAAATCTTCTCGAGAAGCCGTGTTTTCCGCGGTTATGGATGACTTGGTGAAAGTACTGGCTAACAAGTACTCGGAATAACTTACACCTAACTAATGATACTTGACTAGTAATAGTCTTATTGACACAATAACTTGATACATCATTAATCCAACAGTGTGAGTTATCCTTGGGTTGCTTCCTTAGTAGGGGGTAACATTGGATGGGTTTGTTTGGGTGGTTAGTACTAGTTGGTTACGATACGCTATCTTATCCCCCCTCTTTTAGCCGGATGTTGTAGTGAGTCTCTGTAGTTGGTTAGTGCAGCCAGCTGCCGCATCTTTTGTATCACCCTTTCTTCCGTTGAACCCAAAGCATCTGTGCTTGATGTTGTGGGGTACACTTTGGCGAACTGTGAGTCTTGCTTGCCAGTACGTTTATGTACTGACCCCTTTGGGGCTGTGGTTTCCGCAGACTACGTTTCCGAGGATCCCCATGGTGGCTACTACGTGGAGTATGACGAGGCTGCTGACGAGTAGATAGCGGACCCGGGCAGGATCCGAGACATCGTGGATGGGCTCCGTCTTTTCGTTTCCGGCCTCTTAGGCCTATTTGGATCTTGTCTGTACTCAGACACTTTGGATGCTTCCGCTGTGTTGTAATGATGATATGTTGGGACATGTGTCCTATAGATGATTGTATTTGCTATCTCTGCTCTAGTGAGAGCTATTTGCAACCTATTTCAATCTTTTGTGTCTTAGAGATATGTTGTGATATCAGTTGTTCTAATGCCGTTGACGTACCATGTGTGTATGTTATGAAGTACGTCAACAGAAGTGTCCTGATTTCTATGGGATGGTTTGCGCAGACGATGGATAGTAGAGAATGGTTGTCACACGTTTACGTGTTGGCCTGCTCATATTGAGATGCGGGTGCCGGTATGCCCCGTAAGCCATTTGTTCTACTATTTAGCGGACTGTGAGTATCCTCTAGAAGTCCGGGTGCGACAAATGGTATCAGAGCCTTGGTTCCGATTCCCGAGATTGTTTCGATACGAATGGTTATCGAAGCAACGGGTCTGCAAAGCCTGTAGGATAACCTCGCTAACGGTCGTTGTTTCTAGAGTGTCAAAAACTATTTCTGCTAAACTATTTTGGAAAACATCTCAATAGGATTCTTGTTTTCTCCTTATCCCTATTCTATTTCCCCTCCCATCTTATTTGTTTTGGAGTCTCCCCCCTTGTCTATCTTTCAAAGTGTTAGGATCCTACGTGGGTGGACGTTTTCTGAGCCTTTAACCTAATAGGTTCGATCATCGGAAGAAGCCTGGTGGAAGAACATCGTCATCAGCCCGAGCAAGAATCCCTTGTTAGTGGTGTCGAGGAGATCAGCTGGAAGCATGAAGAATCGATAGTCGAACTTCTTTCCCCTCCCGGGTTAGCAGGTGGATTGCGAGGGCGCAATCCCTTGTTAGTGGTGTCGTCTGTAACACCTGGGGTGTTCCCCCTAAGTAGAATTGGGTGCTTTCCTTTTTCTTTTTGCATCACATGCATTGCATCCTGTTCTCAAAACCACTCAAAAATCCAAACCAATTTAAACTTTCAAAAAAAACATGTCTAAAATTACCAATTGAAAGTTGCAACCCAAACCACTCAACTTGTTTTCAAATAGTTTGAAGTTGATTTATTCAAATTGCTTGTTAAATAAAAACTCCCTTTAATCAACACCCTAAATGGCAAATTCAAATTCACTTCAAAATCAATCATAATGGGCATGATCCCAATTGTGGTTTAAGAATTAAAAATCTTCCAAACATTTTAAAACTCACTAAGTTTCATAGTGTTTGATCTTATTAAATAAAAATTGTTTATTTCAAAATCCCAAGTGAAACCCTATTTGAAATACAACTAACAAATTAAAATTAAATTAACATTTCAAATTTTTGGAAATGATGTTGACATTGCTTTGATTTACTGTTTTTGCAAATTAATAAAAATTTATTCATCCAATAAAAGAACCCCAAACTCTATTTTTATCTCTCTCTCTCTTTTATCTCTTACAAAAAAAAGAAGGAAGAAATAAAAAAGAAATTTTGAGCTGTGGGGAGGCAGGCCACCACCCGCAGCCCATTTCCCCTTTCCCCTCTTCTCCAGCCCATCTCCCCTCCCCTTTTCCGGCCCACTGCATCTTCTTCCTCGTACGGACAGGTTCCTGTCGCGGTCACCCCTCCATCACCGTGAGATCCCCCCAACCCTCTCCGATGTGCTGCCGTACTAGCTCAAGCCCCATAAAAAACCCTCCTCTCTGCTCACCCTAGACCCTAGACCCCTCTCCCATCTTCCTCCGCCGCCATGAACTCCTCTCTCTTCCACCTCCTCTCTGTCTCTGTAACTGAACCACAACCACCTAGCCGTCGTCAGAACTTGCCGCCGCCCCGTCACCACGGCCCTCCTCGAGCTAAACCAACCACGGGGATGGAACCGTGGTGGTTCCACCTCGCTCCTCGTTTCCTCGCCGTATGCTGGGAGCCCCCAGGGAGGCCGCGACGTCGACCACCTTCTCTCTGCCGCCGTCTGCTTCGCCGTCGCCGCCCCGAGCCTCTGCACCGTCTACACGCGGGGGTGAGCACCCCGTACCCCCTTCCTCTCTCCCCCTAAGCTTCTGTTTGCACGCCTCCACACGCAAGCGCACCACCACCACCCCGTCGATCGCCGCCGATCGCTGCCTGTCGCCGTCGGACTGAAGATTGGCTTCAGTTTCGTCAGAGTCACAAGGCCTTGCCTTTATCTGAAAAACCAACGTACATGTATCCTAGCACAAGCACAGCAGCAGCGCACTGGTAGTGCTCCCCCGCGCGCACGCATCGATCACGGGTTCGATCCCCCGGGAGGCATTTAGCCCCATCTTTTTCACTGCACGCGCACCGCCCTAGACCCACCAGTCATTGGCCCCTGCTGCCACCTCACACTGCACCCACGCCACTGTGGCGCCACGCTGGCCTAGGCCCACTGCCAGCCAGCGTGGGTGGCCCTGCCCTCTGTATAAAATATTTTGCTCTATTTTCTTTTAAGTGATATTTAAACCTAAAATTTGAACAATTAATATCTTCATCATTTTAACTCCAAATTGCACAAACAAAATATGTATCCCAATCAGAAAATCATGACCTTTTCAAATATGCATTTTGTTTTCTGTTTTCAATATTTCAAATGAGTTCAAAACTTCAAATTCAAATAACTCTTATGAATTTGATTAAATCCATAACAAATTCAAATATATTTCAAATGGCCCATATAAAATATGTTTTCCAACCAAAATTTCATGCTCTTTCCAAATATAACATTTGTTTTCTGTTTTGGATAAATAAAACTAATGCAATTACTTAATGCTTCAATTAATTCATTTAAATGGTGAAATTCATAACTAATTCAATATTAATTCAAATGTCACATATGAAATATGTTTTCCATGCTAAATTGAACCACATTTTCAAATATAAACTTTGTTTCATGTTTTGAATAGTTAAAAGTGATTAAATAATTTAAACCTTGTTTAAATCATTTAAAATTGCTAAATTAATAACTTGGTCAAATCAAATTCTTTTTGAACATAATATAAAATATGTTTTCAAACCAGAAAAGAATAATCTTTTCAAATATGAATTTGGTTTAATGTTTTGAACAAATAAAAAATTCAAATAAATTCATACTTGAATTAAATTCAATTAAATCTTGTGTAAACTTGTTTAAATCATAAGTAATTCATCTTAATTCCTTATTCAACAAATGAAACATGTTTTCCACCTAAAATTTGGTGTACTTTCCAAATATGAACTTTGTTATCTGTTTTGAACAATTAAAATGGGTGAAAACAACAAATGCTTGTGTAACACCTTTAAGGAACCAAAATTCCAACACTTAATAAATGGAATTCCAAACTTGGTAAACCTTATTTCAAATTGCAACTAAGGTTGTTTTCTTTCTGTTTTCCTCATCCATGCATCATGCTAATTCACTTACACATGTTGGTTAATTGTAGATCAATTAATTCAACCTTAATTCATGGGTTTCCATATGCAATCCAAATTGCATATGGGTCCATTTAAACCTGTTATCTTGTCAACTAGGTTATCTTGATGCATCAATTAAATTGTCATGCATCCATATCTTGATCATGCTGGATCTTTTTGCCGTAGTAGTAATTGTTACATCCGGTGTTTGTTCGAGGTTCGTTGCTTCTTCCCGGATAGGACGTTGAGATGATGTGAGCAACGACAAGTTCTGTGGATGTACCTCTACTTGCTGGATTCCAGGCAAGTATACTCACTTGCTGCCAAATGGCTGCCTTTCATCACTTGTTACCGATTCTTTCCGTTGTTCTTATTCTAGCCTGTTGATTCGATGCTTGTGTCTCGATCCTATCATATGTTACCTTGCAGCCATGATATAACCTTCCTTCCACTTCCTATCAACTGTTGTTTGTTTACCATGTTGGCCCTCGTGTCGTAGTTGCATGCTTAGTGTTGTTTGCGCTCAAGTCTTGTTGTCCGTCTTATTACCTGTTTAGTTGATAGTTGGGTTTCAATTCAATCAACAACATGTTAATGTTTTGGGTAATAATAATTTGACGATAAGGCACCGGCAGGAGGCCCGACGTGGTTTTGAAGCCTGCTAGTGTCGACCCTAATTAGGAAAAGGGTCTTGTCTACTGATCCATGATGAGTGCACTAACCGCATGTGGGAAGCGAGTATGGGCGCCCCCCTCAATTTGATTCGATTCGCATCTCGTCCAAATCGCCTCATTTAGTTCGGGTTTTCCATTTGCCGCATGCATGATTTTGCGAACCCAGGCCCGGGTGGAACTTTTGTAGTCGGCATTTAGGGAGACACGTTCTTAGAGTGCTATGAGGGTCCCCTTTTCTTCGTGGGGCTTGATTAGCCGTGCGGTCAATTGCACGGGGTTCTTTGGACTTGATGCGAAGAAGAGTTGGGTTGTGTTGAGTACCTCGCTTGGTGGGTTGATCCCCCGTCTGGCGGGTTATTCTTACGTGTACGGCCAAATTGGTGCATCCCTGCAGGGTAAATCTTCTCGAGAAGCCGTGTTTTCTGCGGTTATGGATGACTTGGTGAAAGTACTGGCTAACAAGTACTCAGAATAACTTACACCTAACTAATGATACTTGACTAGTAATAGTCTTATTGACACAATAACTTGATACATCATTAATCCAACAGTGTGAGTTATCCTTGGGTTGCTTCCTTAGTAGGGGGTAACATTGGATGGGTTTGTTTGGGTGGTTAGTACTAGTTGGTTACGATACGCTATCTTATCCCCCCTCTTTTAGCCGGATGTTGTAGTGAGTCTCTGTAGTTGGTTAGTGCAGCCCGCTGCCGCTTATTTGCAATAATCCCTTCCTTTCCGTTGAACCCAAAGTATTTGTATCTTGTGATGACTGGTTATGCCGGTATCTTGGGAGTATGGTTTATCCACTTGCCAGTACTTAACCGTACTGACCCACGAATCCTTTTTCGTGGCTGCATATTCAACATTGCAGTCAACAGGTTTGAAGTCTGACGACGTTAGCTTGGGAATCCCTCCGGCTTGGCCTGGGCAGGGATTGGACGCCATCGGTTATCTTCAGGACTCTTAGTCCGATTTGCATCTTGTCCGTAGCCGGACGCTATGTTGTTTCTTCCGCTGTTATTTGGATCTTTGTATGGTATCAGTTGTATCCTTGGCTCGTTTGAGTCTTCTTGTATATATCTTTTCTGTTGTTGTTGCGGAATATTCGTGAACTGTTGTAATGCTATCACAAGTGGCAACCTGGAATCGGTTATTATGTGGATTTCGGCGGGAATGCTGAAATCTGCATAGTGCCCGATCTCGGGGCGTCACAGCATAATAACCGACAACGGGACAAATTTCTCCATTGGAGAGTTGGCAAAATATTGCCGACCAACGGGAATTCGATTAGATCTCGCATATGTGGCCCACCCGCAATCCAACGGACAGGTTGAAAGAATGAATAGCTCAATCCTGCAAGGAATACGTCCAAGACTCGAATCTCCCCTTCATAGAGCAGCTGGAGCATGGGTAGAAGAGCTACCTTCCGTGCTTTAGAGTATTCGAACAACACCGAACATGTCAACAGGGCAAACCCCGTTTTTCCTAGTTTATGGTGCGGAGGCAATCCTTCCAACGGACATGATGCATGATAGTCTAAGAGTGCAAGATTTCGATGACTCGGATGTCGAAAAAGCACGACACGATGCCGTCGACCTCTTAGAAGAGGAACGAGAACTTGTGCTTCAAAGATCCGCCATTTATCAGCAAGGTTTACGACGCTATCATAGTCGGAAAATCAGGCATCGTTCTTTTAAAGAAGGTGACCTAGTGCTAAGATTGGTGCAGCAAAGAAAGCACAAACTGGGCCCAGTATGGGAGGGACCATTTGTCATCAGTAAAGCCATGAAGAATGGATCATATTATCTTGTTAACATTCGTGATACGGAAGATGATCCCGAGAAGCCGAATCGCAAAAGAAAGAGAAAGATAGATGATGAGCTAGGAGAGACAAAGAGGCCCTGGAGTATCCAGCAGTTACGTCCCTTCTATACTTAGTTCAATTCTATGTAAACATCTTTGAGATCATGAAATAAAGTTGTCGGAATTCTTATATCCATGTTTTTTACAAGTTTATTATAGTTCAAAATATGATTCCACCTTATCTATTTCCCAATGATCTTACAAAATACTCAATGTTAACCCGAATTGTGCCTGCGTGCTCGGCGTTTAAAAAACTGAATGATTTTCAGCCTATCAAAGGCTAAAGGAAACTCGGATTGTGCCTGCGTGCCCAAGTTTCATTCAAAAAAGTCCTTACTTTTCTCTAAGCATTATCTGATTGTTTGTGTGTTGGGTCACTGGAGCTAGTTAGTAAAAATGCCCTTAGTATGATCCATGTTTCCGAGTTTGAACTGATTGGTTTCACCCAGTAACTCGGCATGACGATTCATAATACTATTAATCCATTTCAAACACTAAGGACAGTTAAAACACATAAGTCAGAGAACTTAGAAGATAAAGGTATATAAATACCCGGAAAACTTGCAAAGGATTTCATAATTAAACTGCAAAAGGCGGAGTACTTGTTTATACAAAAGGATAGAAGCATTACAATATAAGTTTACATTGTAAAGTGCAGTAATGCTCCTATTTTCTACTTCCACCATCCAGGTCAAGGACAGCCCTTCAAGCATCCGAGTCTTCTTTGCTGTTGTCATTCTCGGGGGCTTCGGGGATCTCCTCTTCTGGATAGGTGATGGAGATGTTCACCATGGAGGCGATCTTGGTGGCGTGACCTTTGCTTTCATCAAAGATGGTGGTTCGCTGGGTTTCCGTGTATCCTTGAGGGATACCGGATGCCACACACCAAGATTTGGCACCAGGGTAATGCATACGCATAAGGCCGAGAGCCATGCGTGCACCACCCCGTGCTGCGGAGCGCAAGGTAGACTCCTTGGACTCCGCCATCTCCAGGATAGCTCCCGGAAGTTTCTCAACTTCCGAGAATTCCCCAGTCCTGGTGGGAAGGAACTTGTTGACCAGCTGCATGCCAGCAGCTCTGATCGCAGTCCACACCTTCCCAAAGGCTCGGATTCTTTCAATCCGAGTAAGATCTGGGTTATCTCCTGTTTTTTCAGACAAACAACCAAAAGGTTAAGCGAAAAAGCAGAGAAAGAAAGCAAGACATGGAAAAACCGGTAAATGAAAATAAACTTACCGAGAATCTTGTCGATTTCGGAGCCTTCCTCCAGGCGAAGGTTTAAGGCACTTTCCAAGTCCCGGATAGTGGACTTATCCTTCTCTGCCTGCTCGGAAGCCTTGGAGTGAGCAATTCCAAGGGCCAGATTGCTGGCTTCCAGATCTTTTTGAACCTTCATAAGATCCTTATGAAGATCCAAATTCTCCTTTCGGAGAAACTCGGCATTGCCGGCATCTTCAGCTATTTCCTTGGCCTTAGCCAAAGCAGCTGGAAAGCAAGGAAAAAATTCTGAGTTTAGGAAAAACTCGAGAAAGTACTTAGACAAAAAATTGGATAAAGAAACTTCAGAGAATAAAGCATACCTGTTGTCTCGAAAGCTGCAGCTGAGATGATGCCAGCTGCTTCTTTCACTTCAAGAATAGAAAGAAGGTTTCTAACCTCCTTATTCTTGACGGAAAGTTTATTGAAAACTTCCATGTTAATGGTTTCAGCGGTTTGCTGGAACACGGAAATGAAAAAATCATGATATTGAAAAACATCAAGAGAAAAGTAGACATTTTACTTAATGCTTGGGGGCTAAGGACAATACCTGGCTCATCCGCTGTAACCCTGTTAAGTTTTCAGTGAACTCTTTTGCGTACTCCGCAAAAAGAGTCCCGGCCGCGCTAAGGCCATCGCTGATATTCTTGAAATCCTTGTCAAAGGTGGGGATTTCCTCCTCAGTTATCCGAGAAGGACCTCCCACCTCGGGAGCCGCCCTTTCCCTCGTGTCCGTTTCCGGCACAATAGGCTGGCTGGGCTCCAAAGACTCGGTGGTGGGGGCTACAGCATGCTCTTCTGTCATCGTGGACGGTGTGTCCGGCGCGGTGGCATGAGAAGGGTGATGGGCTCTGTTGGACACAACCTTGTGCCTCTTCAGCTTTTTTGGCTTTAGAGTGGAAGGAGGCAGGCTAAAAGCAAAAAGTCGGAAAAGTTAGAACTCCAAAATCAAAAGAAAAACTCCGACAAAGGAAAGTAACCCAGATGTTCAAACCTGGAGGTGGCGACGGGAACCCCGTCAAGATCGATGATTTCCTGGGAAGAGGAGATCTTCTTGCGCTTCCGCCCACCGGCAAAGGTGGCACGCAGCGTTTCCAGCTCAGCGTCGGAAGCAAGATCCGACTCGGGAAGATCAGCGATCTGTTAAAAAGAAAAAGCTAAGCCAAAGATACAAAACCCGAGTAAACGAGAAAGAATTCAAATCCCAAAAGGCAAAGAATTTTACCTTGGGAGCTGGATTTTTGGCCGTGTACATTGGCCGGCTTTCTTCATATTGGTCGCTTGATGCAACCAATTGATTCACGCGCCGCCGCAAATCTTTTGCGGACCAATCCTTGTCAGATGTCCGCATTTCGTCATCAGCTCCCTTGTACTCGCAGAGAAGGCGAGCGCCATGGTTGGCCAAGGGCTGGATCCGCCTTGTTAACCAGCAAAGGACGGTGTCCATGGCGGTTAAAGGTGGATCGGAAGTGACAAGTTTGGTGATGCGCTGCTTGATCCTTAGAAGATCCGGCGGCAGGGTTTGAACTGCCTCAGTTCCCCAATTCTCTTGGGGAACAGCGGCGGTGTCCAAAAAAGGTGGAACCCCGAACGTTTTCCCGGAAAGGAAATGTCGGTATGAAGAAGAAGGAACCCGTCCAAAACTTGACGGATTCCGATGTTTTGATCTTGGGGAACCAATCTTCTCGGAATCTCCGAAGAGTAAAAGAGATGGTTCCGCAAGTTGGGAGTGCGCCCTCCGAAGAGTTCCGCTTAACCCCGAAACAGTACGGCCAGAAATCCAGCCTAGGAGCTATACCTAGATAACCCTCGAAAAGGGCCTGGAATCCGGCTAAGTACAGGATGGAATTAGGTGGGAGGTTGTGTGGCTGGATGTTGTAGTGAGAGAGGATCTGTAGGAAGAAGGCGGAAGGTGGAATACCCATACCTCTAAGAAGGTGGGAGGAGAGAAGAACCCGTTCACCGTCATTCGGCGTGGGTTCAGTCTCATCCTCCGGAAGCCGCCACTTCCCCTTCAGTACCAATCCCTCCTTCTCCATTGTCGGGAGGAGGGATGGCGGGATACTGCAGGCACTCCAATTGCCGGCAGTCTCCATTTCTTCTTCGGCTCCGGTGGCGGCGGATGCCGCGGCCTCCGCGGCCGCGAGCTCGTCGCCAACGAGTTCGATCTTCTCCTCCACCGTCTCTGGAGCAAACGGCGGAGTGGGCGCGGAGCTGGAACCCGCAAGATTCGCGGCGGCGGAAAGATTTCCTCCGTCTGCTGTGGTGCCCGTGGTCTTCGTCGGCTCGTCGCTGGCGGCGTGCACTGGGGAGTCCAGTTGAGGATCCATTGTGCTGATGATGTCCTCGATTTCCTGGGCGACGGTGCGGGCTGGCGAGGACGACGGAGAAGCCATCAAGGAGCGGCGCTTGGGCGTCTCCGGTGAGGACTTGGAAGCGGTGACGTTCGGGAAGCTTTTCTCTGCTGCGAGCTTGGGCGCTGTAGTGGCGTGCGAAGTGAGAGCGGAAGTTTTTCGTTGAGGACGAAGACGGCTATTTATAGCCGAAATCTCGTCGTGATACGTGCTAACGGCTCTTTTGACCGTTGGATGTTCAACGCGTGTCACTCGCCGAAAAATCCGGGAAATGAAACGACGAGTGGTTATGATTATCTCCTCGTTTCCCGCGAGAATCTGTCAGAAAGATGTTGCTGGGTTTTCTCACCTGTAACCCAAACGTTCTTTACGTCAGCAAGTTTTAAGCGCTGACGTAGGAAATTCCTTCTCCGCGAAGGATCGCGCGAGAAAAGCCGGATTTTCTGGATTCCGACTTTCAAGTTACCACCTCCTTTAAGGGGAGAAAAGAAGAATCAAGACTGCAGGCCGATATTTCTCGGAAAACATGCATTTGGCGAAAGACGGCGAAAACGGAGTCTCGATCTTTCTCGGGGGCTACTGTCGGATATATACCAAATAGGGGTATATCGGCTGGTAGTCTAAAGTGCCGGATTGCCCGGGTGGCCCGAATGGTAGTGGGCTACGGTCCATTGGGCGGCCCAGTAAGCTGACGAACAGAAGCCGGATTCTAGAAGAACCCGGATCACGGCCCACGTGATCTGGCTTGGAGTAGAAGGCGGATTCCTTACTTTCCAAGTTATTAGTTACCGTAGTCTTCTAGGTTTCCTACTCTGTATGCCCTAACCCGACTATTATATAAAGCCGGACGGGAGATATGATAGATAGAGAAGAAGCTACAGGCTAACTCGCCGGGAAGTTGATCCTCTGCGAATAGCTAAACAGAATCTCACGTTGTACTTGTATACACAGCCTTTAGTCCTGATTAGCGAGATTGCAGGAGTAGGAACGCCGCATTATCACGACGTGCCGAACCTGGGTAAACCCTGTGTTTTTGTTCTTCGCCTAACCACGTCTCTCCACGTCTCTACCCGTAGTCTCATGGCACCTCCGTCCATGAAAACTACTACGATGTCTTGACACATGACGACCTCTAGGCTCCATTCCACATTCCAGATCGATTTTGTATTTAGTAAAGAGAAGGGCCAATGATTTTAGTACAAGCTAGATTAAGAAAACATTACTGAAAACTACATGAACAAATCAGGCTTGCACGAGTTCCATGATTACCGATTCGTCTTCTCATGTGAAAACCCCAAGAAAGTTTTCAGTAATGAAAGAATAATAAGAAATGTAAAACTGCACGATCATAAGAATTAGATTGTTCTATTCGTCTGTGTCGAGACTTTGACGGTTTGTGACGGCGTCCATGCTCCATTCCAAAATCCAGATCTATTGTGTACTGAGTATTGAGAAGTGCAAGACGGTAACACACGTACCAGGTAGAAGACGCGCGGGTACACCACCTTAAGGTCTACCGGATGACAGTCGCACTGTCAACATGAGAGAAGGCGGTAGGAAAAATGGTCGATCACTTCGTCTTGATGTTGTTGATTTGATAATGTCTTTGCCAATTTTTATCATAGAACAATCTGCATTGTATATTGTTTGGCTACGGTGTTTCCGTTTTGAGCCGTGGTAACATAGAGGTGGTAACATAGAGATGAGATCTTGAATAATCACTAGCTAATTCTGGACTAGCCATCGATTTCTTCGGCCAAGATTAAGAAATAGTTTAATTGAATGTTTAATATAGAATCATAGACATATCATAACTCTTTGATTTCATTTCTTTGCAATATAACCATAGATAAAATAAATATCAACTACAGGTCTTGAAAATCCATTTTATAACAAATAAGGTAAACATAAGAAAGAAATATCTTCAAAACATAAAACTATATAACTGAAACTATCTACAGACTACAAGCGGGCCCCTGCGCTAGTTCAACAAAATTTCAATGAATAACATTACTAGCTGTCAGCATCCCCTTCTCCAGGATTTCTCTGCGACACGGTGGTTAACTGCACCTGTCTCCCTCACCAATCCTGCACCTACGGAGAGTCAGCCAGCCACACGGCTCACTCCATTCCTGATTTTCCAACCGGGCTTCCACCCCTTTCCATTTATTCAACGGAAATAACAGAGTTTTACAATCACAGAGAAAGGGGATAGAGGGAAAGGGAAGCGAGTTGGCGCAGTATCAGGAAACCCGCTGAGAGATGCTCGCCATCGAGCAAAACCTGCGGGGCAAAAACCTGATACCACGTACAAACTCCAGAGTTCACATAGGACAATCCAACATACACAGGAAACTAGAACACAAACAGGGGCACACATCAAGTATCACCCTCACAAAAAACACACATAGGAAGCTAGTAAACCACCGAAGTAGGCCAAGCTGCAGACCAACGCTCCAAGATCACCAAAAACAATCTTCACAGCAACCAACGGAGCACACTCCCGCGATCAACTGCCCGTGGGTACGCCCTGCCTGGAAACGAAGCCATTCTGGTAATTCTCCCGAGGTTGCAGAAGAGACGATGCAGCCTCCAGCATCTTGCTAGCCCCCAACTCCAGAAGCTCTTGATCGCCCTCCTTGTTTAACCCTGCCCAATAAGAGATCAAAGCAGATGCATGGTAAATAATTTCACACGGTGTCCTCATTTTATGACCCTCGAATGTAACTCTGTTTCTAGCTTTCGAAATAGCCCAGCAAACCGCTGCTATCCCAACCATATACTTCCTGTCACCATGAGGTAGGAAGGAGTGAAACCAAACAAAAGCTTGCCAAATATTATTAGGACAACAGGTAGTCTCCAGGATGCTTCCAACCGCACCCCAAACAACACGAGCCACAACACAATGGAAAAAAAGATGATCAGCAGATTCATCATGATCACAGAAAGAGCAAATAGGAGAACCCGTCCATTTCCTTTTTTTCATATTATCCCTAGTCACAACAGCGTTCTGAAACAACTTCCACATGAAGATTTTGATCTTTAAGGGTAGCTTTGCCTCCCAAATCCAGCCATAATTGGCTCCCGAAATCCCTTTCTCTAACAACTTATACACCGATTTAGTAGAAAAAATTCCATTTGCATTTAAGGACCAAGCAATGGTATCATCAGCCCCTCCCAACTGCAGAGATTTGCTATAAGTAACTATCTCATTCCACTGATTCGCAAGACTCCCTTGCAATCTCCTCCTAAAGGGTACCTGATACTCCAAGTCGCACACTTGTTTAAGGGTACAATTTTTATCATGTACAATATCAAACAGCTCAGGATACTTCTCACAAAAAGGGGTCGAATTACCACCAATCTTGTCCTTCCAGACCCTACAAACACTACCATTATGCAACACCACTTTCCTTCCCAGTAAATACACATCTATGATTTTCATAATTGCTTTCCAACAGGGGGAGTCATTACACCTAATTTTAATGTCAGTGATAGGTTTCCCTTTCAAATACCGAGCTTTCACAATGGTTTGCCAAATGCCAGGTTTCACCTCAAGTTTCCATAGCCATTTACATAAAAGGCTTATGTTTTGTCTCCTCAATTTTTTTATCCCCATGCCACCTTTATTTTTTGAACGACAGACTCTATCCCATTTAACCATTTTATATCCTTTTCTCCCTTTACTACCATGCCAAAAAAACCTTCTCCTATGTCTGTCAATTTTCTCAATGAACGTTTTATTAAGCAAAGCCATCGACATATGATAAGATGGAATACCAGAAAGGCTAGAGTCCACTAAAATAAGCCTCCCCCCCCCCGAAGAAGAGGAGTTACCTTGCCAAGCATCGAGCTTCTTAATGAAACGAGAGTCGATAAAATCCCAATCAGAATTTTTAAGAGTTCTAAAACTCACCGGCATGCCAAGATATTGCATTGGTAAATTACCAATTTTACAGCCAAACGTTCCCGCATAAAACTCAGCAATGTTATTATCCCCACCAATCAGGAAAGTCTCACTTTTAGAGTAATTAATCTTCAGCCCGGACATAAGCTCAAACACATAAAGGAGTAGTTTTATTTTCAAGGCACTCTCAACACTATGATCCAGGCAAATAACTGTGTCATCGGCATATTGTAACACCGCTACACCACGGTTAATCAAATCAGGGGCCATACCCACAATCAAACCATTTTTTTGAGCATTACAAATCATCTTTGTCAAACATTCAGCAGCCATATTAAACAGAGTTGGGGATAAGGGGTCCCCCTGCCTTACTCCCTTAAAACTTTTAAAATATGGGCCAATTTTGTTATTAATCTTGACATACACCGTTCCATTAAAAATAATTTGTTTGATCCACCCACACCATTTGCCACAAAAACCCTTAGCCTTGTGACACCCAATAAGAAACTCCCAATCAACTTTATCATACGCCTTCTCGAAATCGATTTTAATGACCACACCCACATGTTTCTTAACATGACAATAGTGCATTAATTCGTGCAAGGACATGATACCATCAGTGATATTCCTTTTTTTAATAAAAGCACTTTGATGAAAGCTAAACAGCTTATCAGCCAAGGGTTCTAGACGAATCGTAAGCACTTTAGTAATCAGCTTATAAATGCAACGCAGGAGACAAATTGGTCTAAATTGAGTGATTTTATCCGCAGCCGTTACCTTAGGCAGCAAAGTGATTACACCATAATTAAGTCTTTGAACATCAAGATCCCCCTTATAAAAGGCATCAAACAACCGAAACACATCATTATTCACCGTCTCCCAGCACACCTGATACAACTCTATAGGGATTTGATCAGGTCTAGGAGCCCTATTGGTATCCATAGAAAAAACAGCTTTCTTAATTTCCTCCAACGAAAACGGCTGACATAACCTACTGTTATCGTGCTCGTCTAACCTCTCATTGCTTTCCCACATATCATTGTCTATGGAGCAAAGGTTTCCAGGGGCCGGCCCAAATAGATCTTTATAAAAAGAAGTGGCATGAGTCAACAAATTATCAGTCCCTTCTATATTAACCTCCCCATCTTTAAGCGACACCATATTTTTTCTCCGTTTTCTACCATTAGCCACCCGATGGAAATAGTTGGTGTTCTGGTCACCCTCCAGAAGCCACCTCTGATGGGATTTTTGAAACCACATCAACTCCTCATCTGCATAAAGTGCCCTCAACTCTTTCAGGATACCATTTTTTCGAAGGAACATCTCAGGAGACAGGAGATTTCCCTCTTCAAAATTTTCCAAGGCAACCAACTCCTCTTTGAGTTCATTTTTTCTTTTTTTGTTGTTCCCAAACACATTTGCCCCCCAGCCCTTAAAAAACTTTTTGAACCTTTTCAATTTGATGTTGATGATATCAATAGGATCACTGCTAAGAACAGATTTATCCCAAATTTTTTTGACCAGAGGGGAAAACTCTTTGTTTTTCAACCAAGCTAAATCAAACCTAAATTCCCTTGGACTTCTATTCACAGGATCATTATCCCCCAAGTCCAACAATAAAGGATTGTGGTCTGACATTTCTTTAGACATTTTTTTGATGGACACCAAAGGAAACAGAGCCTCCCACTCCGGGGACATAAGCACTCTATCTAGCTTTTCCTGAAGGGAATATGCCCGAGAGGCAATAATAAAATGGTTATTATCTTATTCCTTGTTTATGATGAATGTTTATTTCTCATGCTAGAATTGTATTAACCGGAAACGTTGATACATGTGTGCTTAATAAACAAACAATGGTTCCTAGTAAAGCCTCTCTTTTAACTAGCTCGTTGATTAATAGATGATCAAGGTTTCCTAATCATGAACATCGGATGTTATTAATAACGGGGTCATGTCATTAGAAGAATGATGTGATGAACATATACCCAAAGAGAATATAGCAATGCGATCAAGTCATTTAGTTTACATTGTTATATCAAACACACGAAGTAACTTATTCCTTATACCATGAGATCATGTCAATCACTGATACCGGAAGAGTGCTTTGATGGCATCAAACGTCACACCGTAACAGGGTGACTATAAAGGTGTCATTGAGTATTCGGAAAGTATTAGTTGAGGATCATGGATCAAGAGTGGGATTTGTCCATCCAAATGACGGAGAGATATACTCTGGGCCCTCTCGGTGATATCACATCGAAACCGCTTGCAAGCACGTGATATGATCACAAGGATGTTATATCACGGGAACGAGAAAAGAGTACTTGTCGGTAACGAGATTGAACAAGGTATGGTTGATACCAATGATCGAATCTCGGACAAGTAAAATATCGCGAGACAAAGGGAATAGTTCACGGCGTTGTTGGTTCACACGATCACGAGAGTCATCGTTGAATATATAGGAGTCATCACGGATCTCCAGATCCCGCTGTTGATTATTGATCGGAGAGGAGTCTCGATCATGTCTATCTTATTCGCGAACCGTAGGGTGACACACTTAAGGTTCGATGACGCGTTTGAGAGGATACGGAATATCGAAGAATATTTTGGGCAGCACCGAAATTGTTTCGGGGAAAATTGAAATAGTTCAAGGGGTTTTTCGTCGAATGGTTGTTAATAGAATTAACAAATGATTCGAGGTGCTATATGCAAAAGTTGTTAATAGAATTAACAAATGCTGAAATAAAGAAATAAAAATGTTTTATTTATTTATTAAAAGAAAACCTTTGGATTTTCCAAGTGGGAAATAATGGGAGCATGAGTGGGTGTGAGTGGAGCTTCCACTCACATGAAGAGGGAATAGGTGGGGGCACCACCATGGCTGGCCGCACCCCACCTTTGGGCTGCCTCCCTCTCCCTATAAAAGGAGGGTGAGGGCTCCTCCTCATTCACACACTTGGCCACTTCCCTTTCCCTCCACCCGCTGCTCCATTTCATGGTCTCCGGCTTGGCGAAGCCCTGACCGTGGGATTCTTCACCACCACCACGTCGTCGTGCTGCTGGAGTTCCGAGGGATCCTCTACTTCCGCGCCCCGCTGGAACGAGGGAACGGAGGTCGTCATCAACCGTACGTGTGACCGATCACGGATGCACCGCCGGATTGCGGTGCCCATCTTCTCGCTATCGGATCGGTGTGAGTACGACTACGCCAACAACGAGATTTGATCTCGTACCACTTTGAGTCTTCGAGGGTATGTGTTCTCCTTAACCCTCTCGTTGCCCGTTGCACTTCGTCTCCTAGATTAGATCTTGGCCTTTCGGGTGTCTCTCGTGTAGGAAATTTTTTGTTTTCTATGCTACGTTTCCCTTCAGTGGTATCAGAGCCGGATCTATGCGTAGATGTTTTGTACGGGTAGAACACATAGGTGTATGTGGGCGTTGATGATCATGTTATTACCTCCTTGATTATTTTATGATCTTAGTGGCATAGTGGGATGAAGCGGCCCGGACTAACCTTACATGTCCACGTACATGAGACTTGTTCCACAACTGACATGCAACTTGTATTGCATAAGTGGCTTGCGGGTGTCTGTTTCTCCTACTATAGTTAAGATCTAATCTATGAAGGGTTGTTAAAAATGTGTTTATCAACGTTGTGGTTGATGTTCGTAGGTATGAACGGTTCTATCCTCGAAAGCCCTAAGCCACGTAAAATATGCAAAAATAATTTAGAGGCGTCTAACTAGTTTTTGCTGGGCATGTGATGTGATATGGTCAATATTACAAATTTGATTATGAGATGATCTATTTTGTAAATTATTGATATACCGGAAGGTATCCATATGATTGTCTTCTTATTGATGGACAATCAAGATTGGGGTGCCATGGTACTTGGTACCACGCCGGTGGAATGATGGAGATCATACCATAATGCACATGATGGAGATCAAGTGCAAGGAGGACCATATCATATCACGTTATCCTTACATGTGATGTTTGTGATGTTAATCCTTTTATGCATCTTGTTTTGCTTAGATAGCGACGGTAGCATTATAAGATGATCCCTCTCACTTAATATCAAGATAATAATGTGTTCTTCCTTAAGTATGCACCGTTAAGAAAGTTCGTCGTTTCGAGACACCACGTGATGATCGGGTGTGATAGACTCAACGTTCGCATACAACGGGTGTTTTCAAGCCTAGCATGTACAGACATGGCCTTGAAACACACGCAATACTACGGTTCTACTTGGCGAGCCTAGCATGTACAGACATGGCCTCGGAACACGTAACCGAAAGGTAAAGCATGAGTCATATGGCTGATATGATGAACATGTCGATGTTCGCCTTTGAAGCTACATCATCTCACGTGATGATCGGTTTTGGTGTAGTGAATTTGGTTCGTGTAATCACTAAAGACGACTAAGAGGGATGTTGTTTTTGAGTGGGAGTTCATGGTTTAATTTTGAATTAACTTGAACTTATTTATCATGAACAACAAATCAAAGTGAATTTGCACAAATTGTAGTATTCATTGGCATCCACATAACTACCTTACACTTAGATTGTTAATTGAGATATAACTGTTATGATCTGGTAAATACCATATAAGATTGGTACCGTATTAGAAATTTAAAATTGAGTCCTATTGTAGATTTTTGGTATTTCCTACCTAGCTCCATGTGGTTAATGATTGATTAATCTAGAGAGCAAATAATTCCTACTTAGAATCCAGAGTCATGGTTGCTTCCGTATTACTTTATCTTCAAAAGAATGTTTTGTTGATCAAGGTGATTTAGGAACTGAAAAGAGTTGTTTTCAGAAACAATCGAGTGAAAGATATATTGATATCTAGAAACTTATTTGTGGCAACATGACTGAGTATAATTTAGCGTGACAATGTATGCTTATATTATTTGAATATATGCAATGATTGAAGACGCTAGGCGTTTGAATATTTCAAGAAGTTGGGCGCTAAAAATTATCCTCTAAATCCCTTCCTTCGAGCTATAGTAGCTTAATCATAAAATTGTTATGAGGGGACGGATTAGAAGTATGGGTAAAGTATTTTACCTTACTTAGAAATTGTTAAGAGTGGAATCTAGAAGAATGCTATTAATATGGTGATATTAGTAGAACAATCAAACTCAAAGTATGACTCAATGGGTGATAGTATATGACTAACACGCCAAAGAAAATGAGCTAGTAAGACTAGCATTGTTTGATGTTGAATGATTCTTCTATAAAGGAAAGGGAATATTGAAAATAGAATTACAAATAGATATATGGCAGAAAAGAAGATAACTGGAAAAGTCCAGCTCAGGAGTATATGCTTGATATACAAGTTATAGATGTATTACTAGTTAACAAAGTATTTTTGGGTATTTTGATACCACATTGGTTGGTATGAGTTGTCATACAAAGCAACGCAATGCAAGAAATACAAGGGCCTAAAAGGAACTAGTAATAGATGTGGAATCGATTATGACAAGAACATAAATAAAGTGTTATTGTGTTCATTGTCGTATCGAACCAAACAGTCAAGATTTATTTGAAGAACTTAATAATTTGTTATTTTGTTCTAGTCTTTTGTGAGAACAAATGAGATTGTTTGAAACTATGACCATATTCCATAATTGATGGATATGTTAATATAAATCATGTTGGTAAAGTAAACATCTATAAGACGAAATGCTAAATGTTGCAAGACGTAAAAGAGTTTCACTTAAATTGTGACACCACCATTTTAGTTCATATCGGAAAGGAAAACATGAAGGAACTCCATATTGATGGACTTCCGGAGTCATTTTATTGACGCTTGTGAGACCTCTTCCAAAAGATGACTAGAATTCCGTTCTTAGGCCAAAGTAGAATGGACGACTAATTTAGTGGAGATTATACATATTGATGTATATAGTCCATTATGTGTAGTCATGTATGGTGGATTAATTTTTCCTTCATAAAATTCCGTCGACAATTTAAGTAGATATGTGAGTATATCTATTTAAAGGGAACGGAGTTTGACATTTTGAATTGGTTCAAAAGGTTGTTAATATGAAGTTAAAATCAATGTAACAAGATAATCAAGTATTTATGATTGGATCATAAAGGATAAAGTTTGAGTTACAAGTTTAGCAAAACATCTGAGAAGTTGCAGAATTGTTCTACAACTTATACTTCTCGAATACCCCACATTAGATTGGAGTATTCAAAAGACAAAATCAAACCCTGTTTGACATGGTAAGATTAATAAAATTGCCATTATAATTTTGTAGTTTATACATTAAGGACAACCGCTTTTACACTGAAAAGAGCACCATCATGATCCGCTGAAATTGACAACATATAAGATATGGTTTGGGTAGTGACCCGAATTGTCACTTTGTTAAGTTTTGGTATGCATAGCATGTGTAAAATGTTTACAACCAAAATAGGATAAATATATGTTTATAAGGTTATCCCAAATAAAACATTGGGTATTTCTCCTATCACCGAACCAAAAGACAAATGTTGTTTGTCAAAAAGGGTTGATTTCTCGAGAAAGTAGTTCTTGTGAAACAAGTGAGTGGGAGCACAGTACAAACTCAACGAGGTTAGAGAATCTTCGTTATCATGTCAAGAGTAGCGCAGCACTGGAAGTTGTTCCGGGGTTTACTATTTTGACTAAGTAGAAGACACTACAAATGTTGTAGATACTTCAAATGAGTTTGCGAACTGTACCAGAAAAGTCCAAAAACTTTGTACTTAGAACAACTTGTGGTTTAAGTGTAAAGTGTTGTTTTGACAACAAAAGGACCTGGACCTTATAAAGGAAGCAAATGATGGGCCCTAACTTCGTAAAATTGACTATGAGTCATTATATCCGCCATAGTATCCTTGTATGAATATCAAGTATGTGACTTGGTAGTCTTTTCGATAGGCATGATGCCTAGCGATAGCAAAAGGGTCTATATAGCGACAAAGACATGGATTTTACATCTTATTAAAATTGTACTTATCGAAAAGTTGTTTTCGACGAAGTTCAAAGAGTTAACTACTACAAGATTTTGATCTTCCGTAGTGATGCTTTAGTCTTTGCGGATAGTTCTAGCAAAAGGTTACATATTATGATATGGCAGTTGAATAACAAAACCAACTCTCCTCTCAAGGAAGTTTTATCAAGGATGTGTACTTGACACAGTCTGAGAGTTTTGTAAAATTCAAAAGGTTGCTAGAAAGGTATGCACACTTCAATGGTTGAAGTGAGCATAACGAAGTTGAAATCTTTACCTTAATGAAGTTATCAAAAGAGTTTGATTCCATCATGAACGATAAAGATGCTTGTAAAGTTACAAGAAATTAAGTGGGAGCGCTATGACATATTTCCAATACTTTATGTAGATGACATATGGTTGAAAAATGTATTTTAAATTAACACGGTTAAGATTTTCATATTGATGAAAGGCTTAGAAGATATTGGGCATCGATATCTATAAAAGATGGAAGCGCCTGATATGATTGAAGCCAAATTACATAGATGAAATATTGAAGTAAGTCAATAAATGACAAGAAGGAGTTCTTGTCACATGGAAAATAATTGAGCAAGATTCATGTGTTTTGACACATGATGAGCATCATTGAAATTGAGATTTCTAAGTCATGTTTCCATGCTAATGTACACAACCAGATGAGTCCTATGCTATAAAATGTTATAGTAGGATAATTCATATGATGATTAGACAACAGTGGGAGAGATCCTTGTGTCATTTTAGAAATGCTAAGGATATGTTTTCCTATATAGTAATGACAAAATATTAGTTGTAAATGTTACACTAATAGTCTTGTCATTTATTAAAGTAATTTTATCTCAATTAAAATATGTGAACGGTAGCACAATAGGATGGAAGAAAGTTCCATGCTGGATTTGAAAGAGTTTCAAAATTAAAATATTGTGACAGATACTACAACAAAGGCTAAAGTATATCGTTGTGTTGACAACTGATAATAAGCGTATTTTGTGTCAAGGAGTTCTTTATTGAACTTGGTGAATTTCCAAGAATGCTGAAACTATGAAGCTACATTTTCACAATGTTAGTAACATCAGTTTAAGCTGAGGAATTAAGGTATCACCGGAACTTGGTGAGTTTCCAAGAATGCTAACACTATGAAGCTACATTTTCACAATGTTAGTGACATCAGTTTAAGCTGAGGAATTAAGTTTTCACCAATTGACCATATATACAAAGCCATCTCATTAGAGAATGAGTGATGCGTGTAGACGCAAAGAACATGCAAATACAATAGGACCTGAACAGTTCAGATCTTTTTGATAATGTTTACCACATGCGAAGCATGGTAATAACACTGGTACGCCATATGTGTTAAGTGCTTACAGACTAGATTATTGACTCTAGTGCAAGTGGGAGACTGAAGGGAATATGCCCGAGAGGCAATAATAAAATGGTTATTATCTTATTCCTTGTTTATGATGAATGTTTATTTCTCATGCTAGAATTGTATTAACCGGAAACGTTGATACATGTGCTTAATAAACAAACAATGGTTCCTAGTAAAGCCTCTCTTTTAACTAGCTCGTTGATTAATAGATGATCAAGGTTTCCTAATCATGAACATCGGATGTTATTAATAACGGGTCATGTCATTAGAAGAATGATTTGATGAACATATACCCAAAGAGAATATAGCAATGCGATCAAGTCATTTAGTTTACATTGTTATATCAAACACACGAAGTAACTTATTCCTTATACCATGAGATCATGTCAATCACTGATACCGGAAGAGTGCTTTGATGGCATCAAACGTCACACCGTAACAGGGTGACTATAAAGGTCATTGAGTATTCGGAAAGTATTAGTTGAGGATCATGGATCAAGAGTGGGATTTGTCCATCCAAATGACGGAGAGATATACTCTGGGCCCTCTCGGTGATATCACATCGAAACCGCTTGCAAGCACGTGATATGATCACAAGGATGTTATATCACGGGAACGAGAAAAGAGTACTTGTCGGTAACGAGATTGAACAAGGTATGGTTGATACCAATGATCGAATCTCGGACAAGTAAAATATCGCGAGACAAAGGGAATAGTTCACGGCGTTGTTGGTTCACACGATCACGAGAGTCATCGTTGAATATATAGGAGTCATCACGGATCTCCAGATCCCGCTGTTGATTATTGATCGGAGAGGAGTCTCGATCATGTCTATCTTATTCGCGAACCGTAGGGTGACACACTTAAGGTTCGATGACGCGTTTGAGAGATACGGAATATCGAAGAATATTTTGGGCAGCACCGAAATTGTTTTGGGGAAAATTGAAATAGTTCAAGGGGTTTTTCGTCGAATGGTTGTTAATAGAATTAACAAATGATTCGAGGTGCTATATGCAAAAGTTGTTAATAGAATTAACAAATGCTGAAATAAAGAAATAAAAATGTTTTATTTATTTATTAAAAGAAAACCTTTGGATTTTCCAAGTGGGAAATAATGGGAGCATGAGTGGGTGTGAGTGGAGCTTCCACTCACATGAAGAGGGAATAGGTGGGGGCACCACCATGGCTGGCCGCACCCCCCTTTGGGCTGCCTCCCTCTCCCTATAAAAGGAGGGTGAGGGCTCCTCCTCATTCACACACTTGGCCACTTCCCTTTCCCTCCACCCGCTGCTCCATTTCATGGTCTCCGGCTTGGCGAAGCCCTGACCGTGGGATTCTTCACCACCACCACGTCGTCGTGCTGCTGGAGTTCCGAGGGATCCTCTACTTCCGCGCCCCGCTGGAACGAGGGAACGGAGGTCGTCATCAACCGTACGTGTGACCGATCACGGATGCACCGCCGGATTGCGGTGCCCATCTTCTCGCTATCGGGATCGGTGTGAGTACGACTACGCCAACAACGAGATTTGATCTCGTACCACTTTGAGTCTTCGAGGGTATGTGTTCTCCTTAACCCTCTCGTTGCCCGTTGCACTTCGTCTCCTAGATTAGATCTTGGCCTTTCGGGTGTCTCTCGTGTAGGAAATTTTTTGTTTTCTATGCTACGTTTCCCTTCATTTCCATAGTAGGACACACATGATTGTTGGACCAGGTGTATAGGCCCCCATGCATAAAAATCTCTCTCAAACCCGCCACATGGATAACAGAATTAAATAAATCAGACCACTGATTTGGAATAAATTGAGTGTTCTTTTCCCCCCCATGTCTCAACACATTAAAGTCCCCCCCCCACCCCCCCCCCCAACAATGTAAGGAATGTGCATCCCGTGACAAAATTCAGAGAGTTCAGTAAGGAAATCAAGTTTCAAATCATCTTGTGCCGCACCATAAACCACAATAAGCCCCCAATTGCATTTCTTCATCTTATCCCAAAGAACAAATTGTAACATAAATCTCCCAGCCTTAAAAGCACTAACATCCAAAGATTCACTTTTAATACCACACAAGATCCCACCAGACTTCCCCACGGAAGGAGTCCATTTCCAGAAAAAATTATCATTAGGATCTAGCCTTCGAAGGAAGTTTGTAGTATAATTTTTTTTAATAGTTTCAAACTCCATTCCTGATAGTCCAAGATTCTCTCTCCAGATCTCCACAGAAGAGCTCAATCCCTCACTACGCCATGTCAACCGCCTCAACCTCCCGGCGGCCGCACGTCCTCGTTGTCGCGTTCCCGCCGATGGGCCACCTCCTGCCGCTCCTCGACTTCGCGCACCTCCTGTCGACCCGCCACCGTGTCCGCATCACCGTCGCCGTCACACCGTCCACACTCCCCCTGCTCTCCGCCTTCCTCGCGTCCACCCCTCTCGCCGCCGCGCTCCCGCTCCAGCTCCCCGACCCTTCCGCTCCCGAGCACGCCGGCCAGCTCGCCCCGGGCGCTCACCACGCCCTCCTCGCCGTTCCCCTCTCCACCCTCCGTGGACAGCTCGTCTCGTGGGCCCGGTCGCACCTAGACCCGCCCACGGCCGTCCTCTCCGATGTCTTTCTCGGATCGGCGCAGCTTGTCGCCGACGACCTCCGTGTTCCACGGGTCGCGTTCTACGGCATCGGCGCGTTCACCACCGCGGCGCTCGACCAGCTGTGGAACAGCACGCTGCCGCTGGACCCGAGCAATCCCGTCGCTCTGAGTGCACTCCCCGGTTCCCCGACTTTCCCTTACAGGCACGTGCCGTCAGTGGTGAGAAGCTACGTTCCCGGCGACCCGGACTGGGAGCTCGTCCGGGAAGGGTTCCTGCTCAATTCCAGAGCTTGGGGCGCCGTCGTGAACACGTTTGATGCGTTGGAGGGCGATTTCTTGGGGCATCTGAAATGGCGCTCCGGCCATGGCCGCGTCTGGGCGGTCGGCCCGGTTGCTGACTCCGGCTGCCGCGTAGGCGGGGAGAGGCCTACGGCCGAAGCAGAGGAGCTCTTCTCCTGGCTCGCCGGTTGCCCCGCGCGTTCGGTGATGTACGTCTGTTTCGGGAGCATGTACAAGCCGCCGCCGGCTCAAGCGGCGGCGCTGGGCGCAGGGCTGGAGGCGAGCGGCGTGCGGTTCGTCTGGGCGGTGGGCGCGGACGTGACCGTGCTGCCGGAGGATCTGGAGGAGAGGGCTCGGGACAGAGGACGCGTCGTGCGCGGCTGGGCGCCGCAGCTGGAGATCCTGCGGCACGCCGCCGTGGGTGCGTTCGTGACGCACTGCGGCTGGAACTCGACGCTGGAGGGCGTCGCGGCGGGGGTGACGCTTGTCGCCTGGCCGATGAAGGCCGACCAGTTCATCAACGCGCGTCTCCTGGTTGACGTGCACGGCGCGGCGGTTCGTGCGGCGGAGGGTGAGGATGCCGTGCCTGACTCGGGTGCGCTGGCGCGGGTGTTCGTGGACGCGGCAGAGCAGGGTGGGGTGAGGGCCAAGGCTGAAGCGCTCGCCGTGGCTGCCGCGGAGGCGGTGGAGGAAGGAGGCAGCTCGTGGCTGGACTTGGAGAGAATGGCGACGGAGCTGGAAGCCGTCGCGGCGGCATAGAAGAAACTGCACATCCAGCCTCTACCCCGCGCGCGCGTATGCCCCTGTCCCTGTGGCTGCGTGTGAATTGTCCTCGAAACCGAAAACATTAGGTTACGAGCGCTGCGTGCTCGCTCGGTTGTGCGCGCGTAGCGCTTGCCTTTTCCTTTTTTTTTTAATTTTTGGCCGTTTGACTTTCTCTCTGTTTTCCATTTCCGGTACCCACGCATCCTCTCTCTCCTGTTACCTTTACTCGTTAGACCGATCGCTAGCTAGCTTTGTGCATGGTAATTCTGCTGCCCCTAGTGATCCTGTGTCTGTACACCCCTTAATTTTCCTTTGTTCTATTCTTCCTTCATGGTCATAATTTTGTCCGTATGTAACGTTATGAATTGTATCATTTCTTGACACAGTTTAATTAATCGCTACTGATTAGCGCGCATACATACATCCGTTTGCACTTTTACTGCATGAATGTATCTCTTTCTATGGATCGTTTCTCTTCATTTTTTTCTGTTCTTATTTTGCTCTAATGTTAATACTATGTATTTCATATCAATTTTTTTTTGACAACTTTCTTTTTAGTCGAGTCGTCCCTTCCGCTCCTTTCTATTCCCCCCCCCCCCCCCTTTTTTTTCCTCACGCGCTACTTTCCATAGTATATTTTATCGCTAGAGTTGAGCTGCCCTTCTATGAGGGCCGAGGGGCACCTCTTATACCAGCACTTGGGCCTCTTTACTATTCATTGGGCACGAATAGAATATATCCAGAAAACCGCTAGTACCGGTTGATTTCACAAACCGGGAGAAAATGCGCTTCCTTTAGTCCTGGTTTGAGACACCAACCCGGACTAGAGGTTTTGCGTCAGGTTGCAGCCTAGCCCACCCCCTTTAGTCCCGGTTGGTGTCTTAAACCAGGACTAAAGGTTTGAAGCCAACCGGGAATAGACCTCGACGGGCCGAGTTCGCCCTCCTCCCGGTTGAAACCGGGACTAATGCCCAATTAGTGTTGGCCCAAAACACATCCGGGACTAAAGGGGGCACACCGACTATGGGTTTACCCCAGGGAAGGCCCGGAGCCTGGCCGACGCCACGGCCATGGATCTCGCGGGTGGGGGGGGGGGTGCAGACCTACCGGGCTGCTCCAACCCAGCACACCACTGGGGCAGCAGCCGCAACTCCTCCATCACGCGTCTTCGCCTGCGCCAAACATCCGACGAGCACCAGCAGCCCGCATCCCCTCCGTCAGGCGCAGTTGCTCGTGCCCGGCATCCGGCTAGCACTAGCAGCCTGCATCCCCTCCATCAGGCGCTGCAACCCTCCAGCAAGCGGCGTCGCCTGCGCCCGGCACCTGGCGAGCACCACTCTAGCCGAAGTCAACCTGATGTACGCCATTGACACACGGGACTGCCGCTCAGTAGTCGGCCACCCAAGCTTTTTTCGCCCGGTGGCGTCCTCTGGCGGCAACGCGGCGGGAGGGAGCAGGAGGAGCGACAACGGCGCCTAGGGTTTTGGGGGGTCGCCAGTGAATCGCTTTTGGGCGTGGGCAATACAGGGGAGGATGGATTGTGGATGTTTGTAACATCCCAAGTATGAAAATCTCCCTTTAGAATGTTTGTTTCTTGTTTTATTATTGTTTTGCATCATGTCATCATATTCATTGCTTTTGTTTGCATTTGTTTTGTATTTGATTTCATTTGTTTCCATTTGTTTCCATTTGTTTTCTATATGAATTCCAAACAAAAATTCAAACCTTTATTCATACTTGTTATGTTACATGTTTCAAATAACAACTACAAAACAAACAAATAAGTTGTTCCATTAAACTTGAAATTAAACACTTTACATTGATTAAGTTTCACTTATTCATTAATATCAAAATTCAATTAAAATCATTTAATTTCCAAACAGCAACATCAATTAATTTTATTTGGGAAACAAATGTTGCATTGCTGTTTTTATAATAAATAAATCAATACAATATATCCCTAAAAATTTACCAACCACAAAACCTCTCTTTTCTCTCTTTGTTCAAATCTGCAAAAAAAATAACAGCAAAAAAAAACAAAGGAGAGGGGGGAAAGGGCATCCAGCCCATTTGGGCCAGCCCAACTTCCACTGGCCTGCTACCCCCCTCGGTCGTCTCTAACCTCTGTACGGCAGGCGATCTAGCCTGCCCACGTCGACAGGTGCAGGAGAAGGATGGCGATCCGAGCTCCTCCTCGCCCCTTAATACCTGCCCTCGAGCTCCCCCTCTGTACCCTAGCCTCCTCCACTTTTTCTCCCTCGACGCCGCCGTTTCCCTCCTCTCTCGCTGCCCCGTTCCTCCCCCTCTGAACCACCACCGAGGTCCTCCACCGCCGCCTCCCTCTCCGGCTCGTCGCCGCCGCCACGGTGCCCTCCCGGCCGTGCTAGGGCCGGGAACGGAAAGGCCCAGCCTCCCTCTACCTCGCCGTGTCCTCGGGTTTCACCGGGAGCTAGGGAGTCGCCGCCGCCGTCCCCGTTTTCCGCCACCGTCGCCACCACCGAGCGCCTCCTTCGAACCTCACAGTGAGCGTCGTTCCTTCCCTCGCCCTTCCCTCTCTGCGTCTCGACCGTCCATCGCACCGCACGACCACCGCCCACCGGCCGCACACGCGCGCCACCGCGGGCAGCGCGGCGAACGCGCAGCTGCAGCGAGCCGCCGTCGACCGCCATCGCTGTCAGCACCTGCAACCAAATTCAGTTAAGTTCAGATTATGCGCGCAGACAGAAGCATATCTACACACGAACCCCTGTACTGTCACGAACTTGCAGAGAGCAGCAGTGGCAGTGCACCTTGCGCGCGCGCCCCCCCATCGCGGGTTCGAGCCCCGCGGGAGGCGATTTTGCCTCCCATTTTTCCTTTCCACGCGCGCGCACTGGGCCTGCGCGTCAGCGACCCTGGAGGCCACATCAACCCCCAGCCATGCCACCTAGGCGCCACGCAGGCCCTGGCCCGCTGGCAGTGGCCTGTGTAGGTCACTGCGCGGTGCACCTATCTTTTTCGGCCCTTTTTCTTTAATATCAGTCCAGTTAAAATTACAGTTTAGTCCCTAAACACAAAACTCAAATAACTTTTGAATCCCAACTCCAAATAATATAAATAAAATATGTTTTCTGAACCAATTTTAATTCTCTACCTCTTTAAACCATTTGTTTACTGTTTTGAACCTTTCAAATGCATTCAAATTTCAAATTCAAACAAATCATTCCAAATTTGATTAAATGCATAAATAATTCAAACTTAATTCAAATAACACAAATAAAATATGTTTTCCATGTCAAATTAAACCACCTTTTCAAATATAAATTTTGTTTCATGTTTTGAATAATTAAAATTGCTTAAATAATTTAAACCTTGTTTGAATCATTTAAAATTGCTAAATTCATAACTTGCTGAAATTAAATTATTTTTGAACATATAAAATATGTTTTCAAACCAGAAAAACATAATCTTTTCAAATATGAATTTATTTTAATGTTTTGAACAAATAAAATTCAATCAATATTAATAATTGAATTAAAATCATTTAAATCTTGTTTAACTTGTTTAATTCATAAGTAATTCATTCTATTTCCTTTTTCAACAAATGAGACATGTATTCCAACTAAATTTTGGTGTTCTATTCAAATATGAACTTTGTTATCTATTTTGAACAATTAAAATTGGTGAAAACAACTAATGCTTGAGTAACACCTTTAAGGAACCAAAATTCCATAACTTAATAAATAAATTTCCAAAATTGGTAAACCTTATTTCCAATTAATTCTATTGTTGTTATTTTTCTGTTTTCCTCGTCCATGCATCATACTAATCCACTTTCACCTGTAGATTAGTTGTAAAACAATTATTTCAACCATAATTCATGGGCTTTCCTTATGCAATCCAAATTGCATGTGGGTCCATTTAATCATGTTATGTTACCATGTCAACTAGTTTATTTTGGTGCATAAATTAAATGGTCATGCATCATTCCATGATTGTGCACTATGCCATGTTATTGATTGTTTGTCTCTCTGCGTTGTTTGTTTGCTTCTTCTCGAATAGACGACGACGTTGAGACAGACGATACTTACGACACCCCTTCTGAGGATTTAGCTCAGTACCAGGCTGCTGAGCTTGCAGGCAAGTATTCACTCACATGAACCATCGTGTTCCTTTCAACATCGGATACCGATACTTTCCGTTGTCTATTCTGCTAGCCCTATGAATCGTTGCTTCTGTTCCGAACCTATCACATGTTATCCTTTAACCCTGATATAGCCTCACCTCCACACCTATAACCCCATTGGTTGTTGCCCGTGTCTTACTAGCATGCTTAGGGTTGTTGTTGCTCGAGTCTGTTGTCAGTTACCTTCTGTTATCATATTTTATTATGCTCTGGGGCTCGATGTTAAACAATCAACCTGTTAATGTTTGGGTAATAATAATTTGATGATAAGGCACCGGCAGGAGGCCCGGCGTGGTTTTGAGGCCTGCTAGTGTCGACCCTAATTAGGAAAAGGGTCTTGTCTACTGATCCATGATGAGCGTGCTCACCGCATCTGGGTGGTGGTATGGAACCCCCCTCGACTTTGACCTGATCCGCAGTTTGTCCGAAGAGCCACACTTAGTTCGGGTGTTCCATTTGCGCATAAGCATGAATGGGTCGCTCCCATGGTTACTGTTGGTGATGATTATGACGATGATGATGCATATAGGGCGAGGCCTGTGGTGCCGGGGGTGTGGTTTTCACTCTTGCGCTTAGGTTAGGTCGGACTGGCCGGGACCTTATAGCTCCGTGGCTCCTAGGACAGGTTGTAGAGATGGTTCGAGTCGTGTTGAGTCCACCTGAGTTTTAGTTGGTAACTCGAGTGTGTACGGGTACTGGAGCACACCCTGCAGGGATGAATCTTCTCGAGAAGCCGTGTTGTCCGCGGTTATGTGACAACTTGGTGAAAGTACTGGCTAACAAGTACTCAGACAACTTACACCTAACTATAATCACTTGCCTAGTAATAGGCTTATTGACACAACAACCTGATCCATCATTAATCCAACTGTGTGAGTTATCCTCGGATTGCTTCTTTGGATAAGGGGCGAGATCTAGGATGGGTTTGTTTGGTGGTTAGTTATAGTTGGTTACGTTACGCTATCTTATCTCCTTTCTGATAGCCGGAAGTTGTAGTATGTTTCTGTAGTTGGTTAGTGCAGCCCGCTGCCGCACCTTTTATATCACCCTTCCTTCCGTTGAACCCAAAGCATCTGTGCTTGGTGTTGACGGGTTACACCTTGGTGAACTGTGAGTCTTGCTTGCCAGTACGTTTATGTACTGACCCCTTTGGGGCTGTGGTTTCCGCAGACTACGATTCCGAGGATCCCCATGGTGGCTACTACGTGGAGTATGACGAGGCTGTTGATGAGTAGATAGCGGACCCGGGCAGGATCCGAGACTTCGTGGATGGGCTCCGTCTTTTCGTTTCCGGCTTCTTAAGCCTATTTGGATTTGTCTGTACTCAGACCTGTTGAATGCTTCCGCTGTGTTGTAATGATGTTATGTTGGGACATGTGTCCTCTGGATGATTGTATTTGCTATCTCTGCTCTAGTGAGAGCTATTTGCAACTTATTTCCATCTTTTGTGTCTTAGAGATATGTTGTGCTATCATTCTGTTAAACGCCGTTGACGTACCATGTGTGTATGGTATGAAGTACGTCAATGGTAGTATCCTGATTTCTATGGGATGGTTTACGTAGACGATGAACAGTAGGGGTTGGTTGTCACACATACGCGTGTTGGCCTACTCGTAAGAGATGCGGGTGCAGGTAAGCCCCGTAATCCAATCAGCTACTGAGCAACGGAACTGCGAG
>JAPCYS010001643.1:0-44757 GCA_028641055.1 Alopecurus myosuroides
GCGGACCTACGGATACCAGGGTAACCTGGGCCGTCTGCTGCTGGCCCAGCCCACGCGGTACGGAAGGAATCCGTACCGGCTCACCATAGAAGATGGGCGCGCTAGGCTCTTTCTCGCTAAGGAAAATCCTCTTGCAAGGTTCCTTCCTCGTCGGTATCTCCACATATTGCTGGGGATGAACCCTGTGTCGTCCACGCTCCTCCTCGGAAGAACCCCCACCCGTTGGGGGACAACCCAAGTGGGGGTGACGTCTGAACCTCTGCGCGAATGACAGAGGTGCCGTAGGGCGACAGAGAGACTTTGGCCACAATTGCAGTTCTCGTGTATAAAGCAAGGAGCCCCACTGCATGCGCCATTGATTTGGCCGATGCTTTCCTCTTTGGTACAAGGAGACCGGTCTATCGCTACAAGACGGAGGGAACATCACAGGAGCCCCCACCTCTCTGCCATGGACGGTGGAGCTGTCCTCGACGACCAAGACTGCGCAGGCGGCGCAGAGTATAGGTTGCTCCTCACTTTGGCACCTTGTGGGAACCCTTTCCCGCCAAATGAGCGGGGAAGAGGCTCGACCACCAAATGAGCGGGAAAGAGGCCCGACCGCTAGTATAAGAAGGGCTCCCTCTCGATCGTAGAAAGGGACCCGGGGACAAAACCAATCGGGAGATAGATAGCTACATCCATAGAACAACCCGACTAGTATCATCCGAGCACGACCTCACATTGTACTGTAGTCACCATAGTGCAATCGATCAGACATGCATGAGTAGGGTTTTACACCATCACGGTGGCCTGAACCTCGGTAAACTAAACGTGTCTCCATTGTCGACCTTTCACGAGCTCCCTTCCCGAGGCCTCTCGAGGTGCGATAGAACGTGGTTATCCCCTGGTGTTCAAACCTTTGGAAGCAATCTTGTCCAGAACAGAACGCTTCTCCGACATTTGGCGCGCCAGGTAGGGGGCTAAGGCATTTTCTCGCATCTCCGTCGCCATGGTTTCCTTCCGCACTTACCGGACCAGCCGCAAGGCGCAGTCCTGGATGCGGACCACCATCGGCGGCCTCGCCTCCAGCCTCTCCAGCACCGGAGCCTGCCATTCTCGTTCTCCCACTCCCTGCCGCGGACGTGACATGACGCCTGTCGGCGAGTCTCTCGTGGACCCGACACGGCCCCTGCAGTCTCCTGTGTAGGCGACGCTCACCCTGCGACCATCGATTGTGCGCGTGCATGGTCGACAGTGCCCACACAAAGCCCTGCCTGGAGCATAGAGGCCGCGACACTGTCCGCCCAACGCCGATGCCAGCGATCCTAGGCTGATACCCACCACTGAGCTCGCTCGAGTGGCAAGAGCCACGCCTGTGGCAACAGATGGGCCATCCACCACCTGGGAGCTCACCAACTCCACCGCGGAGGCCACGCCTGTGGTTGCCACCACGGAGTCTCGCGCACGCGAGACTCATCCCCGACGGAAGCCTGGCACGACATCCTTCGCCTCGTAAAATGCCACCACTGAGCACACGGACAGGGTGCTGCTACACGTTCTCCAGGGACCTATGGGAGGCGAAGTGGCCATCTGCAGTCCGCCCTCGTCTCCCGCCTCGCTACGCTGGCGACATTTCATCCCTAAGCTTCCTACGGAGGTACGACGCGAGTCAGCGCCGCTGGGGGATGCGACAGGTGCCTCATGAGGTACTTTCCCCTGGCGCTTCGCGGCCCACCTCTCGCTTGCCTAATGAACCTCCCCGATAGTTCCATAAGCACGTAGGAGGATTTGCGCGTGCAGTTCCCCCTGCGCTTCTGCCGTAGCTACCGTCTTCCCCATGGTGAACCCGAGGGTCACGTGAATCTTTGGCGCTTTGTTGTGGGATGCGGCGGTCCCAGCTCTGCAGAAGTGCGCCACACGGCTCCATCAGCCCACCACGCGGCGAGCATCCTCGGCGGGTCGCTCGCCCCGCTTTTCGGCCGCCACCTCAAAGGAGCCCGTGGGAAGTCAATGCCGCCCATGAGGGGTACGGGCTGCCCCCGCGACCCCTCAAGTGGTCGCAGCAACAGATCTCCTTCGACATCGCCGACCATCCCCAGGCTATCGGCTCCGTGGGAGCCATTCCCCTGGTCTGCACCCCCACGATCAACAGCGTCACTGTCTCCAAGACGCTCGTGGACGGAGGCGCGGGACTCAACATCATCTCCCTCGAGACCTTCGAGAAGTTGTGCATCCCTCGCGACCGCTTGAATGCGACCAGGCCCTTCACAAATGCCATCAACGGCACCACTGTACCCTTGGGGCGGGTGCGCCTGGCGGTCACGTTCGGCACACGCTAGAACTAGCGCACTGAAGAAATCTACATCGACGTTGCCCATATCGGGCTCCCTTACAACGCCATCTTCGGCTATCCCGCCTTGGAAAAGTTCATGGCCGGCACCCACCATGCGTACAACATGGTCAAGATGCCCCGGAGCAGGGGGTCCCTCGATGTTTACGATGATGTGAAGGACGCAGTGCGCTCCATGGAGGACGCCTACAAGGAGGCGGCAGCATCGCACCCCATCAACGAGGGCAGCCTCGGGGACACTGTCGAGCCTCCGAAGAACAAGCATCTGTTCTCTTAGGAGAGGGCGGCGATGAAGAAGGTATCCATGAACCCTGATGGCACGGGGCCTACCCTCACCATTGGAGCCGGGTTGCGTCCCATATAGGAAAGCGCGCTCGTCGCCTTCCTTTGGGCAAACACGGACATGTTCGCACGAACAACGTACGATATGCCCGGTGTACCAAGGGAGGTGATAGAGCACCATCTAGCTGTGTGCCCAAGCGCACACCCGGTCAAGCAGAAGGCCTGTCACCAGGGCCTGGAGAAGCAGGAATTCATCCTCCGCGAAGTAGAGAAGCTTCTGGACGCCAAGACCATCCGCGAGATCATCCACGCTGAGTGGATCTCCAACCCCGTCGTGGTCTCCAAGCACACGGGTGGAGGACGGCTCTGCGTGGACTTCACCAACCTCAACAAGGCTTGCCCCAAGGATCCATATCCTCTCCCGAGGATCGACCAGATAGTGAACTCCACCGTCAGGTGAGACCTCCTCTACTTCCTGGACGCCTTCTCGGGCTACCACCAGATCAAGATGGACAAGGAGGACGAAGATAGGACCGCTTTCATGACCCCTTGCGGGGTGTTCTGCTACATCTATATGCCCTTCGGCTTGAAGAACGCCGGGGCTACTTTCCAGTGGCTCATGAGAATTTACATGGGAACACATATAGGGAAGAACGCGTAGGCGTACGTCGACGACATTGTCGTCAAGACTCGCGAAGAGCGCACGCTCATCGACAACCTCGCAGAGACCTTCCAAAATCTCCGCAGGGTCAGCATCATGCTCAACCCCGACAAATGCATATTCGGAGTTGCAGCAGGGAAGCTGTTGGGCTTCCTGGTGTCCCACCGGGGCATCGAGGTTAACCCCGACAAGATTTAGGCTATCGAAGAGTTCCAACCTCCACGGCGACTGAAGGATATGCAGCGCCTCGCGGGATGCGTGACGGTGCTGGGATGCTTCATCTCGAGGTTCGACGACAAGGCTCTGCCATTCTTTAAACTCCTGAAGCGGCCGGGTTCATTCAAATGGACTACCAAGGCGACTATTGCATTTGAGGAGCTCAAGAGGTATCTGGCAAGCCCTCGTATACTGGTCGTGCCGCGACCGTGGGAGGCGCTGTGCTTGTACCTTGCGGCCACTCCTCAGACAGTCAGCACCGCTCTCGTCGCGGAAAGGCCAGCTGACAAGAAAAGAGCGGCCCTGGCCGACCTGGAGCCCACGTCTGCTTCTCCCCAAGATGACCCCGCTGCACGACAAGACCTCCACAAGAAGGATACCCTCATGCAGCCTCAAGAGAGCCCCAATGCGTCAGGATAACTCACTGCCGGGACCTCTCCAGTTGCTCTTGTTGAACACCCTGTCTAGCTACTTAATTAGCACCGTGCTTCGAGATTCACACGAGAGGTACCCGGTACAGCAGAAGCTCCTGTACGCGCTCCTTGTGGCTTCGAGGAAGCTTCGCCATTACTTAGAGGGACACCCCATCACAGTGGTATCCACATTCCCTCTCGAGCAAATTCTGCGCAATTCCAACACCACGGGGCGTGTCACTAAGTGGGCTGTCGAGCTTCAACACTTCGATCTCCAGTTCCTCACGACCAAGACATTCAAAGGAGGGGCCCTGGCGGAGTTCAACGCATAATAGACCAACCCAGCGCGAGAAGAAGACCGAGAAGAGGAGACAGCCGTTCCCGGCAAGATGGCTCCCGGAGAACGGACCATGCACTTCGACGACGCCTTCTCCTCCAAGGGCTCGGGGGCTGGCGTCATGCTGACGTCACCAACCGTCAATAAGCTGTACGACGCCGTACAGCTCCACTTCGGCCACAAGGCCAAAGTCTCCAACAACATCACAGAGTACGAGTGCCTCCTCGCCGGCATCAGGGCCGTCATAGCTGTGGGCATCAAGCGCCTCACCATCAAAGGGGACTCGCAACTCCCGGTGAACTTCTCCAACAAGAGTTATGATACATCCATTTTGCATCACCATTTTTTATTGTTATTTTTTGTTATTCATCGATATATTTCATGTTATGATGCATTACTTATGTTATTTCATCTTATTTTGCATGTTTCATAATTTTTGGAGAATAAACACCAGGACCAGAAATCTGATGGAAAAAGCACCATGAAGTTACCCTATTTCAGAAGATCAGAATAAGAAGGGGGACATCTAGGATGTCTTAGAATTCCAGAAGAGGGAGCTAGCCATGAGGAGACTCGGAGGGGGGCCACAGGGGGCCCACACCATGGGGTGGCTCCCCCTAGCAGCGCCACCAGGTGGTGTGGCCACCCTGGCCACCTCTGGTCGCCCCCTTTCGCGTACTTGACCCCAGGGAACCCTAAGCCCCAGAAAATCATCAAAGAAATATTCCGCCGCCGCCTCGTGGCGGAAAACAACAGAGAGAGAAAAGCTCTCCGACAGGGAGAAATCTGCCGGGGAAATACCTCCCCGGAGAGGGGGAATCATCGCCATCGTCGCCGTCATCACTCCTGACATCATCAAGATCGTCATCGTCATCATAATCACCACCAGCACCATCACCCTCATCATCCACCTTCATCCCTCTGTAACAATTAGGGGTATTTATCATTGTTTTCCACTAGAACTCTCTCCCGGTGTGGATTACTTGTTAGTAGTTGATGCTTGTGAGATTTATCGGAATTTACACTTTATGACCAGATTGTTATTCATCATTATATCACCTCTAATTATGATCCATATGATGTCTTGTGAGTAGTTCGTTTAGTTCTTGAAGACATGGGAGAAGTCATGATGTTAGTAGTGGAATTATGTTGAAGTAATATCTAGTGGGTTGATATTTAAGTTGTGGTGCTATTCTTCTAGTGGTGTCATGTGAACGTCGACTACATGATACTTCACCTTTATGGGCCTAGGAGGATGCATTGTGTATTTGGCTACTAATTGTGGGGTTGCGGAGTGACAGAAATCTAAACCCCCGTTAGGAAACCAATGCACAAGGGAGTGTAGGATCCTGGAGTTTTAAGGTTGTGGTTAGATTCATTTTAATTAATTTCTCGTATTTGTGGATGCTTACGAGGGGTATAATCACAAGTATGTATTATTCCTAGTTGGGCGGTGTATTAGCATAGGTTCACCCACACAACATTTATCAAAACAATAAATATTAATCAACCGTATGAAACGAAAGCACTTAACAAAATTCCCACGTGTCCTCGAGAACGTTTGGTAATCATAAGTAGAACAACCGGCTTGTCCC
Source organism: Alopecurus myosuroides (assembly GCA_028641055.1). Lineage (NCBI taxonomy): Eukaryota > Viridiplantae > Streptophyta > Magnoliopsida > Poales > Poaceae > Alopecurus > Alopecurus myosuroides. The sequence goes on from JAPCYS010001643.1 coordinate 5,834, forward strand.
ATGCTCTCAATAGGATTGGGACACTCGTTGCAGTTATATTTACTGTTATTTATTTACTCGCACTTTATTTATCTGCTATATCAAAAACCACCAAAAACTTGTTTGCTAGTGTTTACAGTGAATTCTCTGTCCAACCTGCTTGTCAACACCTTCTGCTTCTCGTTGGGTTCGACACTCTTATTTTATCCAAAGTAATAAAATACACTCCCTATACTTGTGGGTCATCAAGTTACACGGCCAAGGACAAGCACATGGCCTTGTACCTCGAGGAAGTCCACAAGTTCGAGAAGCGTTTCTTCGGGATGGAACTGCAGCATGCCCCCTGAGGGGACAACAAAGAGGCAGAAGACATCGTCAAGCCAACATCAAGGTACTGGGCCCAGTGTAACATCCCAGTGTTTGGGAAGATATAATGATCTAAATTTAATATGTGCATTTGCAAAGCATGCATCTAAAAGTACGGGAAATTTTGGCGCGAAAGTTTAAACAAACCAAAGTGACCAATGTTTCACTTGACATGATGAAATAGGTCTAGTTCATCTAGTCCAGAGTACATTTGGAGTGATCTTTATAACAACTATCTTTCTAAACCAAATCATCTTATAAGACAAACCAGATTTGGTGATGACCAACACTAACTTTCAACAACATCAACCATAAGTTCCTAAGTGACGGGAGAGGATTCATCTAGGTATTTTAAAACTCGAAAAGGGGTAAGTATCCAAATAACACAGATGATGATCTTATTTCTATAAGTTAGTCAGGTATAACTGGATGATCTCATCAGTCTTAAAGGATGAATCTGAACAAGGAAACAAACCTTCTTAAACCAATACTAAACCCTGATCACTGTCTGTGATCTTTCCAAACTCTTGTCTACATTCCTGCATGACCATGGCTACAAGAGAAGCAACCCAGGAAGGAGCCAAGATAAGAAGATTTCAACCGAGGGGGGTTGTGAAATCCTGGTGTTGGTGTCATACAAGAATAGTTTGAATACAGGACCTGATCAATCTTGTAAGCAGATTATTTCTGAGGGCATTAAACACTTGAGTTTCATTAGGTTAGATTATACAGGAACAAGCTGGTAATTGACTCTAAGATATCATCAGACGAGAAGTGGCAACTGGAAACTTATTTGTAAATACTAGACCCCGAAGTGATCGAGGTTTCATGGATGTTCTGGTGGAGAAAGAGAGAGAGAGATCATATAGGAGAGAGTGGAATTTTGACATGACTTAGTGATTAATTGAAACTTAGGAGTTCAAACTTGAATGATTTGAAACTTGTGAGTATTTGAATTGAATTTGAATTCAATTGAATAAATAAGAAAATACAATTAACATAATCAAATGGAAACAATTCAGAAATAATAAATATTGGACATTTCCAATTTCATTGTGTAAAAGAAAAGAAAATAATAAACTTTATTGATAATAAAGCAATAATACAAGTCTTTACATGATTCCATAAAGGGAAAACTACATGACCTATTACAAGTGGACAATTACAAAATAAATTCCTAAACTAATCCTTGCATAGTTATAGTCTCCAATTCATCTTCTGATACTGCAAAATAAACCAGAAAACAAAGAAAGGTAAAAAGGAAGGTTAGTGGGGATTAGTACCCTCAGATTTGCAGTGTGATGCACTGCTAATCACATCACTGGGTTTAGTAAATTCCAGGTAGTATCTGTTCAAATCAGCTAAAGTGCCTCAGACCAACATCATGGGCAAGTACCAGGTAATACAAGTGGCAAGCCAAAAATAAGTATAGCTAGGATAAGATCAAGTGCAAACCGAGCATATCCCAGGAAATATCTTCTCAGCTAGCATACCAGCACACAGCACACTCACCAGCCCTTTGGTGCTGTCAAGACCTCTGCTGGGGTATAAATACCACACAGCCGCAAGGGGAGGGAGTTACTCACACTTTCCCTGTTCACAGCTCGAGTTGCACAGCTCCAGCAAGAACAGCAGGTTCCACCACCAGGAAACTACAGCACCCAACTCAACTCATCCAGCAAATATCTGTGAGACCATAGATCCGTAGTATAACAACAAGGCCAAGCCACTAGCTGGGAAAGCATCTGGAGCAAGATCTTCACAAGGCCAAGCTACAAGTGGAGGAGCAAGGCTGAGGAGCAAGCAGACCACAAGCACAAAATCATCCATAACCAACAAGCCCAGGTTGTTAACTACACACCATCTAGCAAGTAATTGCTAGATTATGCACAGAGAGCAGGTTGGGTTATTTTCCTCAGTTAGGCATAGAAGTGCTATGCTAAAATTCATCACAGGAAATTAAAATTAACAAATCTAGCATCTGTTCTTATTTAAACTTGGGCCTCAGGCTTTGCATCATTGGCCAGGGGCTTAATCAAGATGGAAGCAACTGTTCTTATCAGATAAAATTGCTTAGGGGCATTAGATCAGCAGTACCATGTTCGTATCAGCTTAGGAATCCAAATCTGTCCAGAAAATTAAGCCAACTAAGTAAATTGCTCCAAAGGGAAACACACCAAACACAAGATACTAGGAATGCACCCCCTAGACACGAGATCTGGCAAGCAAACCCAATATCTTGTGTTAGAATGTTGTTCTGCTCTCAGATTTGGTATCAAGTTCATGGTTGAGCTGTGGATACATTAGGTAATTAACAGTTCCTATCCAAGAGACTAAGTGCCTCAATAACACCATCCAGGATGGGCTGGCCTGGAAAATTGCTCGCAGATGAATACCAACAGCACTAGATCATATTAAGCATGTTTATAACCGTGCACACTTAATGAGGCACCAGAAGGATAAATCCCACTTCATAGATAAGCACATGGGCACAAAACATCAAGAATCATTGTCCCAAAATAGTATACATGCATGTCCAGGGGACAAGCAAGACAATTTTTACCACACTGCCCATTCACTTTTCTAGCATATACCACTAGAGTAAATCAAATAATCATAGGATCATTTTGAACTCACAGCAAAGCCACCCGAAATCATACACACAAACCACTATAATCTCACAGCACATATCATCAAAGAATTAATTTAGGTACTCAAGAAAAATTCCTCATCCATCACAGAACATGGCATGATTTCCATGCCTCACACATCAAGAAAATTAAAGATTAAATCCATCGCTGTCAATCAAGATCTAGGGCACAAAAAGCATCACAGGGAGGCACAGCACGAGCTAGCTCGATGGCTAGACTCCAGAGCACAAGGGGAAGGATGAATCCGTGAGAGAGAGAGAGAGATTGGAGGGCAGAGAGAGAGGGGAGCAACTTACAGGTGGTCATCATCGTGGTGACCACATCCGGATGGAGAGTGAAGCACGGCGGCGAGCCGCGGTTGCCCCGGAGGCCATCCCGGCGGCGGCGTCCCCGGAAACGGAGCCACCGAAGCACCAGCAGCAGCGCATCAACTCCAGGAGCCTCCAGAAGTCACGGTGAGGAGCCACGGTCACCGGAGAGGTGGAGGAGCACCCCGGGTACCTAACCCTAGGGTTAGGGTTTGGGGATCCCCACGGGAGCCACACGGGGAGAAGAGCAGATCGAAGAGGGAGGAGTGGTAGCGGACAGAGAGGAGCAGGGGTGGCGCTTGGCCACGGTGGCGGTGATGGAAGGAGGAGGGCGGAGGAAATCGCCGGAGGGGGCGCTGGATCGCGTCTGCGCCTCCGCGTCGCCCTCTGCGTCGCCACACGCGGGGAGAGGGGAGGTGTGGACGAGGGGCTCGGGTGCGAGTGCGGCTGGACCGGCTGGTCTGGTCCAGTCCGGCCAGACCAGGGGGTTAGGTCCAACCCTAACCCCAGGGGCCACCTGTCAGCATTTGGGGCATGATGGTCACTTGACCATTGTTTTAACAAAAGAATAAAATGAATAAAATTTTACAAAGTACTAAAAATTTCAATAAACAATAATAAAATTCTAATAAATAATTTGTACTGTAATCAAGAAAAATAACCAAATAATACTTATAGTCTTAAAATTATGGTTATAAAATAATATTTTAATAATAAAACTTTGATAATAAGAATTAGAATTATTCAAACTATTTAATCAAATGTAAATTATTCTTTCAACTATATTATATATTTGAGCATTTCAAATACTCCTTAACAAGTGTTTTCTGCGAAAACAAAAAGATAAATTAAATAAAATAAAGAAGTAATAGTAGTAATAATAATAACCATTAACTCTGAAAATAATAGATAATTCATAAAATCAGAAAGAATGCAAGTTATGTACCAAAATGTTCCAAATGACTTATGCAATTCATCTATGATGTTTTCTAAGTCATTTGACTAGGTTTTCATGTGTTTAATATTTGCCTAGTCATTTATCTCCGTTAAAATCAATAAATTAATAGTTTGTGTAAATCTTTGCAGAATCATTGAATGAGGTATTAAATTAAAAAGAAAAGCATTTCCAATTAAAATTTGTTAAACATTAAATTTTCTTCAACTTATAAAACTGTTTTAAGGGTTATAATGGAATTCTGTAATAATCCATTATAACCATAAACAACTATCCCAAACATGATTTTCCTTATTAATAAAACCTTGTTTTCATACCTACTAAACCTGTCATCACTAATCAATAACAAGTTGTGTGATGAAAGAGTAGTTTCATTTGCTCATCATATTTAATTAAATTCATTAACATTAGATCTACACTTTCGAACTTAAAATAAAGTGTGTCTATTATCTATTCAATAACTGTTTTCCATGTGTTGTTGTTTTGTTGTTTAAACAAGTAATAACACTTTTACCTAAACAAGATAACAATTGTTTGCCAAATAAAAGTAAAACACATGTAAGTCTAAAAGAAGTAATAACCACATCACCACAAGTAATGAAATAATTCACCTAAAAATCATAAGATTAAGTTATCATGTCAAACATGGCGTACACTGGTAAGCTGGGGTATTCTTCAGGGTATTTCACGATTGCATCTCATTATTATGCATGTATCATGTTGCCAGTATTTCTGTAGTCCTTACCAGGACTACTTTGCTATCTTTCAGACGTCAGGATGTTCTACGTGACCCTTAACCCGAAGACATGGAATTTTATGGTCATTTCAATCTCAGGCAAGTTCATCACTTGTTCATATCCTTTGCAGTACTTCATAACAAACTAATTGCAAAAACCCTATCGTCGTATCACCTACTCTCAAAAGAATGCATGATCCTATTTTTATAATAATATGACTAATTGAATGACTACCCGAGTGGTAGTGTTCTGTTTGGTGGGCGGATGGGACCATGGTAAGATGAATAGGTCAAAGGAAGGTTCCATCTGCATGGGAACGTATTACCTAGGAATTAACAACAACTGCCGTCAGGATTCTTGCGCCGTAAATTCGCGTTAACCATGGGTCTTCTATGGGGGGAGTAAGTCAGCCGTGATACTTTTCTCGTTCGCATGTCAACGGACTGCCAGAGACGTACGCTGTAGGTCTTGCGGGACTACATGCACATGGGTGGGAGCCCTTACGTCCCACGGGCTCTGGGGTCTATGAGTGTCTGCCAGGGGCGCGTAGATCTCCATCGTGAGGGGTGGAATCAGGCGTTCAACCTGCTGGCAGAAATGGGTGGGCATGCGTTGTGCGGAGAAGCACGGTTTGGCTTGGACCAACAACGGGGCCCCACACCTGAGTGGGAGTGGACAGGAATGTACACCTGGTTGTGCAACATGGTCTTGGTCGTCCATGGGTAAAGTAACGCACCTCTGCAGAGTGTAAAAGGATGTGGCATGTTACCCCTTGTTCCGGGAAGGAGCTGCGAACGCCGCAGGAAAGGCAACTCCATGAAAGTTCTAATCCTGTGAAGAATGGCGGGCATAGTTTTCAGAATTAAAAGCAACCTCTTGAAGAAAGATTTACAAAAACCTTGCATTACTTTATGACTCTTTCGAGTCTAAAGCTGTAGTTAGTGCATCAACCACCCACTATATATCATGAACTTGCTGAGTAACACTCGTTACTCATTCTATCCCGTTTGACCCCTGCTTAGAGTTGAAGCCTATTGAAGTCGTCATCGAGAAGCCATCGCTGTCTAAGGAAGCTAGGTGGAGACTCATACTACTTAGCCAGTAAAGCTTCATCATCAACAACGCTAATGGAGGAGAAGCTATCAAGGTGTAGGTTGAGTCCATTCTTGGACTTAGTAGTTAAGCCATAGATTAGGGCTGACATCAGCCATAGTGGTTTAGTTCTGAGCTAGAGTTCTTCTCCGGCTTGGAGCTTCGAATTGCTTCTTCTGTTGATTCATTTGTATGAGATCTTCTTGATTCATCAAAGAGATTCTCAAGATTTTGTAATGAGGTTTGTATCCTAAAGTTTTGCCTGGTCCCGCTGTGTTTCTGTTGTACTACTCTGAGGGATGTAATATTCACGGATAAGTCCTTTTGTGAGTATTATGTCATCGACTGGCGCACTACACATGCAGTGGTGTGCTGGGTCACCACAGGTGGTATCAGAGCGAAGCGACCTTAGGTTTAAAACCTTTTAGGAGATCTGTAGGTTGGTAAAGACTATAGGAAGCCATCTTATCTAAACAACATTTTCTACAACTATGATGATCATTCACTTCAGAATGATATAATCATAATTGTATAGAATTATTCTTACTCAACCTGAGTAAATCTACTTATCTATTATCTTTATACTTAGGTATGAATAGGTAGAAGTTTAGTAAGTATTAGATTCACTAAGAAAAAGAATTCTGACATAGTCAGAGATGCTTAAGTCAAAGTGATGATTACCCCATTCTATGAATGAATAGGATGGAGTAGAATATGGTATTGAGTTAGTATAGGAGTCATCAAGAATGGATGTTGAGAATCATGAAGAGTCATTAGACCATGGTAACTATGGGGTACATACCATATCCTTAGTTATCAACTCTAGAGGTGAATCATCATAGTATTGTATAGAATTAGGAGAAGGCCTAAGCAGTAATGGAAGCTACATGACTACTCCTACGATGTGATCAAACACCATGAAGGATCAACAGATGCCATGATAAGCTTATCATAATCAGAATGTAGTATTTCAATTGATATGATATTTAGTCCTATGGAACTAAGTTAGGCAACAACTACTATAGATCATTTTGTCTTAGTTTATTCCATTGCAGTAAGGCATGCAATTGGAGTAATTACCTGGGCAAAGAGTGGTTGTGTAGAATAGGATTACAAGGTAATATATACCTACTTGTAGTGTATAGCATTTAAGAGCCTTGGTACTTGAGATGTTTTACTCTAAGTACAATTATTTCACAGGCTTTTGATGCATGAGTGATAACTGCATTTGGGATTTATTGCTTCTTATTTGGATCTTTGATTGACTAGATCTGTACATGAAGTTAGAACTTGATGTGCAAATGCATGTGCAAACATTGAGTTTTATCTTGATGTTAATGGTCTAGAGGGTATAGGATTAGTTTGAGAGCGGTCTGAAAACTCAACGGATTGAAGCGACTATCAAAGCTCTGGAAGTCCTTGAAGTCAAGAAGGCAGAAATCAACAAAGCACTGCTGGTAATGGACCACATTTTACATCTTGTTTGGAATTGGTGAGCTACTACATCAACACATGGTGAGCTACCACAAGTGATGCCAAGAAAATCACATGAGTAGTTATATCCTAGAAGGAAAAGAGTAGCAGTTCGATATATAAACTCATAGAGTCGTCCCATAAAAGTCAAAACCCAAGGATGTAGAAGGACCATAGGAAGTAACCAATGGAATAGGTTATAGTCACCTGTAGGAAAAGTTGAACTCGAGGAAACTCGAAGATTTTTTTCACTAATAACTGAGTCTAAGTCAATGTACACTACCTTGTACAAGATTCTTTGAAAAATCTTTATCTTCAGACCATTAGACTGAACCAAATGGAGACCAAACCATAGACAATATCCAGTGTGTCGGAAGAATCTTATTGGTTATTCATCACCTGGTAAATGTACCAACTGTTCTTCAGGATGCTGTGAGAGTTAGGAAACCATACCTATTCATCGGAGAATGAAACCTGGTATCCACTATATGGTGGAAATACCACGTGTTCTTCGTAAGACCATTAGGAAGGCCTAGCCACAAGACAGAGTTGTCCTAACAACTGTCATACTATTAGAATATCATACAAGACAGTGGATGGTGAACAATCCAGACAAGAGGCTACACATGCCAAGGTCAATACAAGAAACAGATGTGAAGATTCAACAGTCTACAGAAGTTCTCTCTACCTATCTTTACGTGAGAGAGGTTGAACTTCGGGACGAAGTTCTTGTTAAGGGGGAGGTACTGTAACATCCCAGTGTTTGGGAAGTTATAAGGATCTAAATTTAATATGTGCATTTGCAAAGCATGCATCTAAAAGTACGGGAAATTTTGGCGCGAAAGTTTAAACAAACCAAAGTGACCAATGTTTCACTTGACATGATGAAATAGGTCTAGTTCATCTAGTCCAGAGTACATTTGGAGTGATCTTTATAACAAATATCTTTCTAAACCAAATCATCTTATAAGACAAACCAGATTTGGTGATGACCAACACTAACTTTCAACAACATCAACCATAAGTTCCTAAGTGACGGGAGAGGATTCATCTAGGTATTTTAAAACTCGAAAAGGGGTAAGTATCCAAATAACACAGATGATGATCTTATTTCTATAAGTTAGTCAGGTATAACTGGATGATCTCATCAGTCTTAAAGGATGAATCTGAACAAGGAAACAAACCTTCTTAAACCAATACTAAACCCTGATCACTGTCTGTGATCTTTCCAAACTCTTGTCTACATTCCTGCATGACCATGGCTACAAGAGAAGCAACCCAGGAAGGAGCCAAGATAAGAAGATTTCAACCGAGGGGGGGGGGGTGAAATCCTGGTGTTTGGTGTCATACAAGAATAGTTTGAATACAGGACCTGATCAATCTTGTAAGCAGATTATTTCTGAGGGCATTAAACACTTGAGTTTCATTAGGTTAGATTATACAGGAACAAGCTGGTAATTGACTCTAAGATATCATCAGACGAGAAGTGGCAACTGGAAACTTATTTGTAAATACTAGACCCCGAAGTGATCGAGGTTTCATGGATGTTCTGGTGGAGAAAGAGAGAGAGAGAGATCAATATAGGAAGAGAGTGGAATTTTGACATGACTTAGTGATTAAATTGAAACTTAGGAGTTCAAACTTGAATGATTTGAAACTTGTGAGTATTTGAATTGAATTTGAATTCAAATTGAATAAATAAGAAAATACAATTAACATAATCAAATGGAAACAATTCAGAAATAATAAATATTGGACATTTCCAATTTCATTGTGTAAAAGAAAAAGAAAATAATAAACTTTATTGATAATAAAGCAATAATACAAAGTCTTTACATGATTCCATAAAGGGAAAACTACATGACCTATTACAAGTGGACAATTACAAAATAAATTCCTAAACTAATCCTTGCATAGTTATAGTCTCCAATTCATCTTCTGATACTGCAAAATAAACCAGAAAACAAAGAAAGGTAAAAAGGAAGGTTAGTGGGGATTAGTACCCTCAGATTTGCAGTGTGATGCACTGCTAATCACATCACTGGGTTTAGTAAATTCCAGGTAGTATCTGTTCAAATCAGCTAAAGTGCCTCAGACCAACATCATGGGCAAGTACCAGGTAATACAAGTGGCAAGCCAAAAATAAGTATAGCACTAGGATAAGATCAAGTGCAAACCGAGCATATCCCAGGAAATATCTTCTCAGCTAGCATACCAGCACACATCACACTCACCAGCACCCTTTGGTGCTGTCAAGACCTCTGCTGGGGTATAAATACCACACCAGCCGCAAGGGGAGGGAGTCACCTCACACTTTCCCTGTTCACAGCTCGAGTTGCACAGCTCCAGCAAGAACAGCAGGTTCCACCACCAGGAAACTACAGCACCACAACTCAACTCATCCAGCAAATATCTGTGAGACCATAGATCCAGTAGTATAACAACAAGGCCAAGCCACTAGCTGGGAAAGCATATCTGGAGCAAGATCTTCACAAGGCCAAGCTACAAGTGGAGGAGCAAGGCTGAGGAGCAAGCAGACCACAAGCACACAAATCATCCATAACCAACAAGCCCAGGTTGTTAACTACACACCATCTAGCAAGTAATTGCTAGATTATGCACAGAGAGCAGGCTGGGTTATTTTCCTCAGTTAGGCATAGAAGTGCTATGCTAAAATTCATCACAGGAAATTAAAATTAACAAATCTAGCATCTGTTCTTATTTAAACTTGGGCCTCAGGCTTTGCATCATTGGCCAGGGGCTTAATCAAGATGGAAGCAACTGTTCTTATCAGATAAAATTGCTTAGGGGCATTAGATCAGTGGTACCATGTTCGTATCAGCTTAGGAATCCAAATCTGTCCAGAAAATTAAGCCAACTAAGTAAATTGCTCCAAAGGGAAACACACCAAACACAAGATACTAGGAATGCACCCCCTAGACACGAGATCTGGCAAGCAAACCCAATATCTTGTGTTAGAATGTTGTTCTGCTCTCAGATTTGGTATCAAGTTCATGGTTGAGCTGTGGATACATTAGGTAATTAACAGTTCCTATCCAAGAGACTAAGTGCCTCAATAACACCATCCAGGATGGGCTGGCCTGGAAAATTGCTCGCAGATGAATACCAACAGCACTAGATCATATTAAGCATGTTTATAACCGTGCACACTTAATGAGGCACCAGAAGGATAAATCCCACTTCATAGATAAGCACATGGGCACAAAACATCAAGAATCATTGTCCCAAAATAGTATACATGCATGTCCAGGGGACAAGCAAGACAATTTTTACCACACTGCCCATTCACTTTTCTAGCATATACCACTAGAGTAAATCAAATAATCATAGGATCATTTTGAACTCACAGCAAAGCCACCCGAAATCATACACACAAACCACTATCATCTCACAGCACATATCATCAGAGAATTAATTTAGGTACTCAAGAAAAATTCCTCATCCATCACAGAACATGGCATGATTTCCATGCCTCACACATCAAGAAAATTAAAGATTAAATCCATCGCTGTCAATCAAGATCTAGGGCACAAAAAGCATCACAGGGAGGCACAACACGAGCTAGCTCGATGGCTAGACTCCAGAGCACAAGGGGAAGGATGAATCCGTGAGAGAGAGAGAGATTGGAGGGCAGAGAGAGAGGGGAGCAACTTACATGTGGTCACCATCGTGGTGACCACATCCGGATGGAGAGTGAAGCACGGCGGCGAGCCGCGGTTGCCCCGGAGGCCATCCCGGCGGCGGCGTCCCCGGAAACGGAGCCACCGAAGCACCAACATCAGCGCATCAACTCCAGGAGCCTCCAGAAGTCACGGTGAGGAGCCACGGTCACCGGAGAGGTGGAGGAGCACCCCGGGTACCTAACCCTAGGGTTAGGGTTTGGGGATCCCCACGGGAGCCACACGGGGAGAAGAGCATATCGAAGAGGGAGGAGTGGTAGCGGACAGAGAGGAGCAGGGGTGGCGCTAGGCCACGGTGGCGGTGATGGAAGGAGGAGGGCGGAGGAAATCGCCGGAGGGGGCGCTGGATCGCGTCTGCGCCTCCGCGTCGCCCTCTGCGTCGCCACACGCGGGGAGAGGGGAGGTGTGGACGAGGGGCTCGGGTGCGAGTGCGGCTGGACCGGCTGGTCTGGTCCAGTCCGGCCAGACCAGGGGGTTAGGTCCAACCCTAACCCCAGGGGCCACCTGTCAGCATTTGGGGCATGATGGTCACTTGACCATTGTTTTAACAAAAGAATAAAATGAATAAAATTTTACAAAGTACTAAAAATTTCAATAAACAATAATAAAATTCTAATAAATAATTTGTACTGTAATCAAGAAAAATAACCAAATAATACTTATAGTCTTAAAATTATGGTTATAAAATAATATTTTAATAATAAAACTTTGATAATAAGAATTAGAATTATTCAAACTATTTAATCAAATGTAAATTATTCTTTCAACTATATTTATATATTTTGAGCATTTCAAAATACTCCTTAACAAGTGTTTTCTGCGAAAACAAAAAGATAAATTAAATAAAATAAAGAAGTAATAGTAGTAATAATAATAACCATTAACTCTGAAAATAATAGATAATTCATAAAATCAGAAAGAATGCAAGTTATGTACCAAAATGTTCCAAATGACTTATGCAATTCATCTATGATGTTTTCTAAGTCATTTGACTAGGTTTTCATGTGTTTAATATTTGCCTAGTCATTTATCTCCGTTAAAATCAATAAATTAATAGTTTGTGTAAATCTTTGCAGAATCATTGAATGAGGTATTAAATTAAAAAGAAAAGCATTTCCAATTAAAATCTGTTAAACATTAAATATTTTCTTCAACTTATAAAACTGTTTTAAGGGTTATAATGGAATTCTGTAATAATCCATTATAACCATAAACAACTATCCCAAACATGATTTTCCTTATTAATAAAACCTTGTTTTCATACCTACTAAACCTGTCATCACTAATCAATAACAAGTTGTGTGATGAAAGAGTAGTTTTATTTGCTCATCATATTTAATTAAATTCATTAACATTAGATCTACACTTTCGAACTTAAAATAAAGTGTGTCTATTATCTATTCAATAACTGTTTTCCATGTGTTGTTGTTTTGTTGTTTAAACAAGTAATAAACACTTTTACCTAAACAAGATAACAATTGTTTGCCAAATAAAAGTAAAACACATGTAAGTCTAAAAGAAGTAATAACCACATCACCAAAAGTAATGAAATAATTCACCTAAAAATCATAAGATTAAGTTATCATGTCAAACATGGCGTACACTGGTAAGCTGGGGTATTCTTCAGGGTATTTCACGGTTGCATCTCATTATTATGCATGTATCATGTTGCCAGTATTTCTGTAGTCCTTACCAGGACTACTTTGCTATCTTTCAGACGTCAGGATGTTCTACGTGACCCTTAACCCGAAGACATGGAATTTTATGGTCATTTCAATCTCAGACAAGTTCATCACTTGTTCATATCCTTTGCAGTACTTCATAACAAACTAATTGCAAAAACCCTATCGTCGTATCACCTACTCTCAAAAGAATGCATGATCCTATTTTTATAATAATATGACTAATTGAATGACTACCCGAGTGGTAGTGTTCTGTTTGGTGGGCGGATGGGACCATGGTAAGATGAATAGGTCAAAGGAAGGTTCCATCTGCATGGGAACGTATTACCTAGGAATTAACAACAACTGCCGTCAGTATTCTTGCGCCGTAAATTCGCGTTAACCATGGGTCTTCTATGGGGGGAGTAAGTCAGCCGTGATACTTTTCTCGTTCGCATGTCAACGGACTGCCAGAGACGTACGCTGTAGGTCTTGCGGGACTACATGCACATGGGTGGGAGCCCTTACGTCCCACGGGCTCTGGGGTCTATGAGTGTCTGCCAGGGGCGCGTAGATCTCCATCGTGAGGGGTGGAATCAGGCGTTCAACCTGCTGGCAGAAATGGGTGGGCATGCATTGTGCGGAGAAGCACGGTTTGGCTTGGACCAACAACCGGGCCCCACACCTGAGTGGGAGTGGACAGGAATGTACACCTGGTTGTGCAACATGGTCTTGGTCGTCCATGGGTAAAGTAACGCACCTCTGCAGAGTGTAAAAGGATGGCATGTTACCCCTTGTTCCGGGAAGGAGCTGCGAACGCCGCAGGAAAGGCAACTCCATGAAAGTTCTAATCCTGTGAAGAATGGCGGGCATAGTTTTCAGAATTAAAAGCAACCTCTTGAAGAAAGATTTACAAAAACCTTGCATTACTTTATGACTCTTTCGAGTCTAAAGCTGTAGTTAGTGCATCAACCACCCACTATATATCATGAACTTGCTGAGTAACGCTCGTTACTCATTCTATCCCGTTTGACCCCTGCTTAGAGTTGAAGCCTATTGAAGTCGTCATCGAGAAGCCATCGCTGTCTAAGGAAGCTAGGTGGAGACTCATACTACTTAGCCAGTAAAGCTTCATCATCAACAACGCTGATGGAGGAGAAGCTATCAAGGTGTAGGTTGAGTCCATTCTTGGACTTAGTAGTTAAGCCATAGATTAGGGCTGACATCAGCCATAGTGGTTTAGTTCTGAGCTAGAGTTCTTCTCCGGCTTGGAGCTTCGAATTGCTTCTTCTGTTGATTCATTTGTATGAGATCTTCTTGATTCATCAAAGAGATTCTCAAGATTTTGTAATGAGGTTTGTATCCTAAAGTTTTGCCTGGTCCCGCTGTGTTTCTGTTGTACTACTCTGAGGGATGTAATATTCACGGATAAGTCCTTTTGTGAGTATTATGTCATCGACTGGCGCACTACACATGCAGTGGTGTGCTGGGTCACCACACCCAGGCACCAGGTGTCTTTGAATACAGGCTCGACAAGCAATCCATCATACCCCTAGTCGATGATGAGGATCCACAAGGCCACCAGCACCTCGAGGAGGAGCTCCCATCCGCTCCCTCCCAAGGCGGACCGGACTGCGGGATTCCCTCAGGATACCGCCTGGTGCTGGCCTTTACTCACGAGGAAGCATGCTTGAACACGAGCATCATCGACTACATCTAGAAGGGGGCCTCCCCGAGGACGAAGCGGAGGCAGAGCACTTCGCTTGCCGAGCCAAGATGTACCGCGACATCGACTACAAGCTATACCAAAGGTGCCCCTATAGTGTGGCACTGCTATGCGTCCCCCCGGACGACGGCATGGAACTCCTCAAGGACATCCACCAAGGCGACTGCAGCCACCACTCCTTGTCGCGCATGCTCATCGGCAAGGCCTTCCGCTACGGCTTCTACTGGCCTACAACCCTCAAGGATGCCACCGAGCTAGTCAAGATCTGTGAGGTGTGCCAGTTTCATTCCAAGCAGACGCACTAGCCGCATAAGGATTGCAGACAACCCCCCTCTCATGGACGTTCGTAGTCAGGGGGCTGGACATCTTTGGACCATTCCCACAAGCGTTCGAGGGCTACCATTACCTCTACGTCGCCATGGACAAATTCACCAAGTGGGCAGAGGTGGAACAAGTCCGGGACATCCCGGCAAGGAAGGTGGTGAAGTTCATCAAGGGATTGGTTTGCCGCTTTGGCATACCCAATCGTATCATCACCGACAACGGCTCGCAATTCACGAGCGGCCTCTTCAAGTCCTAGTGCGCCAACTTGGGCATCAAGATTTGCTACGCCTCCGTCGTGCACCCGCGCAGCAACGGACAAGCAGAGCGCGCCAACACCGAGGTCCTCAAGGGCCTCAAGACGAGGAGCTTCAACAAGCTCAAGGCCCACGAAAAGAAATGGATCGACGAACTCCCGTCGATCCTGTGGGCCATCCGCACCACCGCAACCAAGCCCACAGGGGCAACGCCTTTTTTCCCTAGTCTATGGGGACGAGGTCATTCTCCCTGCTAAACTCAAGCATGTCTCTCCCTGATCCTTGGCCTTCAATGAAGATAAGTAGGGGGAACTCCACACCAAAGACATGCTGCTCCTCAAACAGACAAGAACCCGAGCTGCCGTCCGTGCGGCTCGGTACCAGCAAGGCCTCCAACGCTACCACAGCAACAACATCAGTCCACACACACTAGAGGTTGGCGACCTGGTCCCGAGGAGGATTCTCTCTAGAGAAGGCTTGCACAATCTCTCTCCCGCATGGGAGGGACCGTATCGGGTAACACACGTTGTGCGTCCCGTGGCGGCTCGCCTAGAGACAGAAGATCACACACCTGTGCCAAACCTGTGGACATCCAACACCTATGGAAGTTGTACCCTTAGCTCTTGCTCGCTCGACGGGTCTCTCCTAGGCCATGTGACGCACCCTTGAGGGGACCCCGTGACTCCACGGTAAAAATGACGCCAGGACATCTCCCCGTGAGGATCTCAGGGGGTCTCTCACCAGGCGTGCCGCCTGGCCGCGAGAGCCTCTACCCACACAAGTAGGAAGCCGCATGGAAAACCTTTGCACCTGAACTCGCGCGAGTATCAGCCCCATGGCGATGGGAGTCCCGTGTCCGCACGGTGACGTCAAGTGCTTCTTGGGGGACCGCAGGGTCATGACACCCCCAAGCGTTGTAATGTAGAGCCTCACCCTAGCAGTAAAGGTACCTTTTTGCTAACTACACTTGTCGTCTCGACAATCCCTTCTTCTTTCTTTGGGAGCGTGCATCTGTTACTTCTTCTCGAGGACACCTCGTGAGCGGGGGCTGGGATCGGTACCCATGCACGGGTGAGACCCAATCATAGTAAACCCAAGTGGCAAAGCTTCGTCTAAACGAGTTGCTACCATAGACGACACCTCTTTGGTACTGACTTCCTCCCGAGGTATCCACGAGAAGAGCACCAGACACGCACTTTCGCTCATTGCAGAGACAACCGCTCGCCTCGCGAAGTAACAAGGCAGAAATTTCCACAAGGAAGGAAAGGGACACCTCAAGAAGGGGCAACTACAAGGACGCTCACAGGCACAACTCGCCACGCGAAGGACATCAAACCTCCAGAGCTAAGTCTAAACCCCCTCGCTAACTCCCAAGAGGACTCACTTGCAAAAAAAATAGTAGGCAAAATAGCACATTTCCTTCATATTTCATGCATGAGATACATTTGGGTACATAGGTGTGCTGTAGATCTGCTACGAAGATAAAAAGGGGCTAGAACCTGGAAGGAGCTATTCGCCATCCACGACCATCGAAGAAGAAACAAGCTGCGACCAACCGCGACTGAACCTGTCTCGCTACACCTACGAGACATGATCAGCCAAGGAAGGAGGCTCTAAGGAGAAGGAGGAAGAAGAGGAGTCTAGTCAAAGGTTGACTGATCAGGATCCGACTCTCCGCCCTCCACCTTTACAGCCGACGAATCTTCATCGTCCTCCTCTTCAGCAACATCATTTTCATCACTGTCGCCGCTCCCGTTGCTACTCCCACTCTCGATGCAGCACTCCTCGCGCTCGCCACGATGCTCGAAGACCTTTACGAAGAGCATGTCCCCTCCATCGAAGCGGAGATGGAGAACCTGGCTCTTGTCCAGCTTCTGGGTGTGAGCGAAGGTTTTCCACCCCCTCGACAACGACAGGTGGCCTGCGGAGCAGAACTCCGTGGAAGCCCACTAAGGTCCATTTATGCAACCCACCACCTGGAGCCAGAATCCACGGGACGGGTTGTGGCCGATGGACCTCGTGAAGGAGTCCAGGAGCCTCAGACGGTTGTAGAGGCAGCCGCAAAGGGACACCAGGAACTCGTGTGCAAGCACACGGGTGTCCTCCGCCCAGCGGGGAAGAGGACTCTCCATCATGCTGCGACCGTGCGAAGCTCGGCCGCCACGACCATGCTGAGCACGAGCACTCGCCCTTCTCGAGCTGATGATCCCTCTGGCTCATCTTCAGCCACCAGGGCGCACCGCGCGCTGCACTGTGGATCGGCGCCAGGGTTCGCCGGTGCGCCTCGACCACCTCGCCCACCACGGGACATGTGACACTTCTGTTTTTCTCTCTTTACATGTGAAGAACTGGGAGCAAAAAGGAGCGAAGAAGGCGTTGGGTGAGAGGGGGACAGTCCCCCATTTATATGCGGGATAAGAACGGCACCACGCCCGTTTCCTCTTCACGCTGGCCGGTACATCGAAGCAAAAATATGGGCATGTCCCGAGGAGGGACGTGACCAAACACCAAGATAATTACTGCTCTGCAGCGCCCCACCAGAGCAGTCATTATGACGGAAAATTTTCTCCACGCATGGGAGATCGTAGGATTCCCACGAGCCGTTGCGCCATGTGTCGCGGCTGGCCCCGCAACTTAAGGGCCCAAGCCACTTTGCCCCCTCCCGATGCGCGAGCGTCATGAGCCCGGGGAATACTGTCGGACCTACGAATACATGGTATCCAGGGCCGTCTGCTGCTGGCCCAGACCACGCGGTACGGAAGGAGTCCGTACTGGCTCACCACAGGAGATGGGCACGCTAGGCTCTTTCTCGCTAAGGAAAATCCTCTGGTGAGGAGCTTTCCTTGTCGGTACCACCACACATCATTGGGGAGGAGACTTGCGTCGTCCACACTCCTCCTCCGAAGAACCCCCACCTGTTGGGGGACAATCCATGTGGTGGTGACGTTCGAGCCTCTACGCGAATGACGGAGGCGCCGCAGGACGACAGAGCGAATTTGGCCGTAGTTTCCGTTCTCGTGTATAAAGCAATGAGCGTCGTTGCACGTGCCACAACTTTGGTTGATGCTTTCGTCTTTGGGGCAAGGAGACCGGTCTACCGCTACAAGGTGGAGGGAACGTCACCGGAGCCCCCACCTCTCTGCCATGGAAGGTGGAGCGATCTTCGACGACCAAGAATGCGCATGCGGCGCAGACTACGAGTTACTCCTCACTTTGGCACCTTGTGAGAACCCTTTCCCTCCAAATGAGTGGGAAAGAGGCCCGACCGCCGATATAAGAAGGGCTCCCTCGCCCTCGTAGAAAGGGACCTGAGGACAAAACCAATCGGGAGATAGATAGCTACATCCATAGAATAGCCCGAGTAGTATCATCCGAGCATGAGCTCACATTGTACTGTAGTCACCATAGTGCAATCGATCAGACAGGCAGGAGTAGGGTTTTACACCATCACGGTGGCCTGAACCTAAGTAAACTCACCGTGTCTCCATTGTCGACCTTTCACGAGCTCCCTTCACGAGGCCTCTCAAGGTGGGATAGAATGTGGTTAGCCCCCAGTGTTCGAACCTCTAGAAGAAATCCTGTCTGGAACAGAACGCTTCTCCGACAAAAAATGTGTGACAGTAAGGTGTAAGAAGAGACAGAGCTCCCCCTAGATGTGTGCATCATTTGAGCGTTTGAATGCCAATCACCCACACACATAGAGAAAAGAGCTCTCTCTAGACTTTTACGACCACACAAGTAGTAAGAAAATATTGACAAAGAACTTTTAATATGTGTGAAGAAAAAGACTAAATGAGTTCACATGTCCAGGGTTGGTACTTAATGTCGAACGCAGCAAGTTCGATGCCCCATTTGGCTACTCTTCCTATTGCGTTTTGCTAATAATATCTCCTAGTCGTGCTTTTCTTATCCCTGTTATGAAATATCCTTGGAAATAATGACGAAGTTTTCGAGATGCGAAAAATACGCCATATGCCAGTTTTTGATAATGTGGATACCTTTGTTTTGACTCGGAAAATACCTCGCTGACGTAGTACCCGGATGTTGATCTGGACTGCTTTGTTCGTTTTTTCGTCTTTCCACAATTATCACTGCACTAATAACCCTGTTAGTTGCTGTAAGATACAGTAACATGGGTTCTTCGTCTTTTGGGGATGCAAAAACCGGAGTTTTCATCAAAGTTTCTTGTTTTCATCAAAGTTTCTTTCAACTGGGTTAATGCTTTGTCCGCCTCCTTTGTCCATTCAAATTTGTCGGATTTCTTCAACAATTTGTACAATGGAAGGGCTTTATCACCAAGCCGGCTTATAAACCTGCTTATGGCGGTTGTGGAACCCGTCAACCTTTGTACATCTTTTAGACATGTAGGCCTTTTGATGTTTAAGATTACTTTGATATTTTCCGGGTTTACCTCTATTCCTCTATGAGAAACGATAAAACCTAGAAGCTTTCCCGAGGGAACCCCGAATACACACTTTAATGGATTCAGCTCCATTTTGAAAGTGCGGAGATTGTCGAAAGTTTCTCGTAGATCTTCAAGGAGCATATGCTTTTCCTTGGAAACAACGACAATATCATACACATAAACATGGACGTTTTTGCCAATTTGACTATGCAAGCATCTTTGCATGCAACGCTGGTATGTTGCACCGGCGTTCTTGAGGCCAAAAGGCATGGTTATGTAATAGTATGTTCTATAGGGTGTTATGAAAGAGGTTTTTTATTTTGTCTTCTTCTTTCATGTGTATTTGATGATACCCCGAATAAGCGTCCAAAAAGCATAAAAGCTCATAAAAGCTCGATTCGCGGTAACCCAAACCTATCTGTTGGACACAATTTGTTCAAACTTGTGTAATCTATACACATCCTAAGAATAATATTATCCTTCTTCGGGACTAATACTGGATTCAAAGACCAATCAGTATGTATTAACTTCACAGACAAAATTAGCTGCTAAAAGCCGGATAATTTCCTTGCCAATAGACTTCCGTCTTCTTCCATCAAAAGGACGCTGACCTTGTTTGACGGGTTTTGATTCTGGAATAACCTTTAATTGGTGCTCAGCAAGTTCCCTGGGAACACCTGGCATATCAGCACGGCACTAGGCGAAAATGTCCCAGTTCTCACGTAGGAACTTGATGAGCGCGCTTTCTTATTTATCAGTCATTCCTATTCCTACTACGGCAAATTTTGTCGGATCTTTGGGGTCCAGGATGATTTGCTTTGTAGTCTTCGAGGCTTTGAAACCTATCTGCTGGCTTCCGACTTTCTTTTTCCTGATGGCATTTCTAGCGGTGATACTTCTTTAGCCAGTTCCTTCAGCTCCTCCTTCCGTATCACCTGTTCGGCGCAAAGGGTGTTTCCTTTCCCCAGCTTGTTTGCCAGCTTGAAATCTCCTGATATGGTGATTACTCCGCCTTTTGGCCCTAAAATTTTCAGCTTGTTGTAGATATAGCATGACCTTGCCATGAATTTGGAGAAATCCGGACGTCCGAGTATTGCATGATACACACTTTCGAACGGCACCACCTTCCAAAGGTTACTTCTAGGGAAATTTCTCCTAGGGAATGTGCTTGCCTGCCAGGAACAATGCCGTGAAAATGTACATTGTTGTGTTTGAGCTTTGTCTCGGAGAGGTGTAACTGCTTCAATGTACTTAAGTACATGATATTGATACTGGATCCTCCATCCATCAACACCCTTTTGAGCCTAGTGTTTTGAACAATAGGACTTACGACCAAAGCATGTGTGCCGGGTTCTGGGATACTCCCGGGATGATCATACTGATCCCAAGTAATTGGCGTATTTGAATACTTCAAGTACTTTGGGGTTGGGGTACAACCGCATTGATTTCTCGAAGCGTTCGTTTTTCCTGTTTTGCTGAAGGAGTTGCAAGGAAAGTTAGGTTACATTATCCTTCAACTCTCAGGAATTTAGGCACGCCTTTCCTTTGCTGATCCTAGATTTTATCATCAATGTGAGACTCACTTTCGTATTTGTCAGCTTCCGAATTTTTCTTGATGAATTTCCTTTTGGACTTATTTCCTTTATTCCCGGATCCTGCAATGCCTTTCATGTGCTGATTAAACCGACACTGCGCATTTGTATGGGTAGGATTCCCAAATTGCGACTGGTGGACACAGGATTCCGACTTAATCTTTTCCCACTCTTCTTTAGAGTAGGAGATAGGTTCCATGTTTTCTGTGATTTTGCCCTTCCATCTGCTACCAATATCCTTTCCAAATGCTATGTTCACCTCTTTAAGTTTTGGCTGTGCTTATGGAGTAGCCTTCTTTTCAGAACGAGGCGCCTTTTTGGCTTGAACCAAAGCATCGATATTTCCGCCTCTCGCTCTGATATCGTCTTCAGCCGCTGCATGCTCATTGGCGGTTGTAAGCATAGATCTGAGATCTTTGTGCTCTTTTGAACCAACCATGAACGGTACGAGGCGTGGTTTCAGACCATTGGTGAAAGCATGCATTGCTTGTACATCACTTACTCCAGATCACCTATTCTTCATTGCAGTCCATCTTGAGATAAAGTCGACGCACGACTCATCTTCATATTGGACGCAATGGTTCAGCTAGTTAATGCCCTTAGGGCGTTTATACGTACCCTGAAAGTGCTGAGCAAAAACCCTGTCCATATCCTCCCAGCTGTCTTCTGTTCTTGACGGAAGTCTGTTAATCCAATCTCTGGCTCCATCCAGCAGCGTTAGGGGCAGAAACTGCATAGATTCTAAATTTGTCCCCTTGTTGATTTGGATGGCAATATAGTAATCTGAAAGCCATGTATCTGGGTTTGTACTTCCGGTATACTTTTGGTAAGTTGGACCTACCTTGACAAAGCCAGAGTGTCAACTGATTCTCCAGATCCTATCATTGAAACACTTTGGTCTGAAGTACAAATCTGCTCTTTCCGTCTTATCGATGTACGCGGAATATCATCCAGCTGAATGGACAGAAGGGGATCTGCTCCGTTCTGGTCCATTGTTGCGCGTGTGCGCTTTTCTGGGATCATCCCTATTTCTTCCGGCGTCCCGTCCATTGGAATAAGGTGGAGTTCTACTCCTTGGCCTTTCTTTGTTCCTTGGAGGGGTTCGGGAACTCTCACGCCTATGAGGATTGTCGTATCTTCCGGCTTTATCAGCTGGGTATCTTGGAGGCGGCATTACTTTTCCGTCATTCCGATTTTTCTCCTCCCATTCCTTGTTGTCACGGGGTTTTGTATTATTTCCGCCTTTTGGCAGATGGGATCCTGTTCTGGACGCTGCATCTTTATTATCCGGAATTTTCTTTCCTTTTTGGGATCTCCCTTCTTTTCCTTAGAATCACCTGAATCTTCGGGGTCGCTAGGTCAGGTGCTCCAGCGGCGCACGTGGCGGTTTTGCACAAGGCTGAATCATCATGTAGCTTGCCTGATCGTGTCTGTCCTCGCTGTTGCTGTTGTAATGCTTTTCCTAAGAAAGCATACACTCCCTGCAGCTCTTCTTCATTGGAGTACAAATCATCGTTAAGGATGGAGAACGCGACTTCTGCATTTTCGACTGCAGTTTTGTAGATGCACTCGCCCTTAGCATTTGTGCTATTAACATGCCTTTGCCAAGATGGGTTTTCAAACCGCTTTCTCGTTGGAAGTTCTTTCGGCTTTGAAATTCCGGGTAACCGCGTAGGCTTAATTCTAGATCTATTCCTTTGCTCGTATTCCTCTATTTATTCTTGTTGTATTTTAATATCAGCCTAGGTTTTGAGGAGATTTTCTGGAGTTCGGAACAGGTGTAGCTGCTGCCGCAATATTGCTTGTCTCCTGGCTTCTAGCACTTTCGGAGGCTTTTTACGTGCAACCAGGATTTGGATCAGATCGATCTCCTCCTCTTCCGACATTTGGGGAATGATGATTTCAGCCTTTTTCTTCTCCGTAGGTTTTACACCACTAACTTCTCCAACTTTTAGGTTTTGGTTGGCAAAGTCTGCCAATTTTTTCACCTTTTTCTTCTGTAGTTTGGATAGCAGCTTCTTAGAAGACTTATTTTTCTTCTTGGAATATGGAGGTTTTTTGTTAGGTTCATCTTCCGTCAATTCTTTGATGTCAGGGTAGGTCAAACTAACTTCGCCTTCCTCTTCCTCTGGTGGAGGTGTTTTGGGGTCTTTATCTTCCTCGGCATCCGAATTTCCAGTCGGTTTTGCCATGACTACTTCATGGAAGCTCCCCTGCATGGATTTTACCTTCCTTTCGGAAGCGTCTTCATCTTCGGAATCTGTGTCTGCAGATCCGGTTTCCGAGTATAGCTTTGCCTCTATGGCTGCTAATATAGACTCAACTTCCGAGTTTGTCGCCTGGTCGGCGGATGTCGGATCTTCCACCTTTCTTGTGGGATCATGATTTTCTGTCTTTTCCAAGGGATTTTTGCCTTCCGTGTTTTAAGCAATCTCAAACTGCACCATACAAATGAAGTGGGATCCAGCAGCAGGCATCTCCGAAGAGGCGGCGAATCCAGATGTATTTTGGAGATATGCAACTATGGAATCTTGATCTGCCCTAATGTATGAATAGGGTAGATCTAAGCAGAATCCGGCTTTGAAGCCTTCATCTATTGGGCATAGGGAGGGTGGGATGAAATAACTTCCACCACAGAATCTCATTGCTTCTACTATTAAACCCATAAAAACGTTAGCAGATCTAGTCGGTAAAACGCAGACACTTACCAAATGATTCCGTTCCGGCATATAAGATCCGTTGTCGAGGAAGCGTCCGATGTATCTGCCAAATTCCAGGCTTTCGACAGTGATCGTGCTACCAATTCCACCGAGTATTCCCGCTCAGAACGTAACTCCCGATGCCACTGGCCCTACGGTGGGTGCAATCTGTCGAGATTTCGTAGTAAGGATCATGGACGGGGGTGCCATAGGCCTACTGGTAGAACCACGGGGGTACGTGGAAGAACTGTAAACGAGAACACACTTTTACCCAGGTTCTATACGGCACAACTAGGCGGCGTTCCTATTCCTGCAATCTCGCTAAAATCAGGGCTGAAGCCTGAAGTATACGTAGTACAATTGTGAGTATGGTTTCGCTAACTCGGCGAGGATGAACTTCCCGGCGAGTTGGCTTCTAGCTAACTTGTGATCTGATGTCTTTGTTTCGCCCCCGTTCGGCTTTATATAGATAGCCGGATTAGGGATTACAGGAAGGAAACCTAGAAGACTACGGAAAGTATTTAACTTGGAAAGTAAGTAATTCGTCTTCTCCTCCAAGCCGTACCACATTGGGCCGTGGTCCGGGTTCTTCTAGAATCCGTCTTCCTGTGCGTCGGCTTACTGGGCCGCCCAATGGACTTCATTCCATTGCCTGTGGGCCACCCTGGTAATCCGGCCTTCAACCAATAACGGATATACCCCTATTTG
Organism: Alopecurus myosuroides; assembly: GCA_028641055.1. Classification (NCBI taxonomy): domain Eukaryota; kingdom Viridiplantae; phylum Streptophyta; class Magnoliopsida; order Poales; family Poaceae; genus Alopecurus; species Alopecurus myosuroides. The sequence goes on from JAPCYS010001643.1 coordinate 30,465, forward strand.
GCATATATCCGACATACACCATGCATAGAACATAAGTGTCCGTAAAACAAATAAGACACGAGATCACAAGCCATAAGAAAAAATGAGAAGAAATGCTTGTGATCCTACCCTTGCAACAATCCCGAAGGAGCCTAGTAGAACATTTATGGCCCTTTGGAATCAAGACACCAAAAAGGGGAGAAGCGTGATGCTAATGTCCCTGGAGAATCACTCCATCCGAGGGTGAACAGGGGTGTGCAACCAGCTGCATTCTTCTGATAGACAAGAGCATCATACATGCGATCTTGGAGATCAAGATTGAAGTAGAAGGAGTTGTGCATCTTGAGCTGAAACTTCTTGAGGCAACCGGGTTCATTGACCAGAGGAGGAGGGTCACTAGAACCTGCAGATGGCTTGAGAGCTTTGGGTTTATTGACACGAAAATGCTTGACGGAATGCTCAGTGAGTTCCATGTTGAGTTCAATACAATCACCGTTCTTGGCTTTTCTGCAACGATCACAAATGAGCTTCATGATAAATGGAGCATACACCAGAGTCCTCTGAACAATGACTGCAAGATAGAGTTCCTCATAGATAACATCCATGACATTCAAATTCTCCTGCGATCATTTCTTCTCCTTTGTCCAGAACATGAGGTCAATGACAAAACCATGAGCTTGGTCCCAGTTCCCCACCCTAGGAGCAAGAGTCTCATGATAAACACAATGCATGATCTCATAGAGGGGAAGAAAATCCTTGGACTGTCCTGCACAACCATCCTCACCAGTAATATCCTAAAGTATATCATGGCTCATAGGACGAGAAGCCCCATGGCATGTCTATCCCTCCCTAGAGTAACTAAGAGTCTCGCCAAACTCCTCCAAAGTGGCCCCAAGCATGGTATCCCTTGTCATCCATCTCATAGTGTTGTTCTCATCATCAGAAAAGTGCATAGTGGAGAAGAACTAAACAATAAGATACTCATTGAACCAACAGTTGAGCTCCATGATAGGAATCAAGCCACACTCGTCACATAAGGAGAGAGCTTCATCAAAGAAACCAGTGTGCTTGGGGAGCCTCAGGTGCTCAATGTTTTGGGAGTGTTGCTCAGTGATCTTGGTCTTATGAGACAAACATACTTCATTATACACCCTTTCTTTCTCTATAGTACAGAAGTGAGGATTAACCATATGGTTGCTACGCGGTTGAGCATATGGGTTCTCTTCAAGGTATTCCGTGTACAAGTGAGGCCTCCACTTATTGAACTTGAGAGCGGGATGAGGTCTCTTCATTGTGGTTTTCTTGATCACCTTAGCAGTAACGGGGGAAAGCCTCTGTCTCCCAAGCTCCTTTTTCCTAGAAGTCTTTGTTTGAGTCATGATCTCCTCCTCAAAGTCATCTGCCAAAGTGTGATGCTTTTTGGGAGAATAGTCTGCACCCTGTCCACCTGAACCTTTCAAAGAGTAAAATAGGCTAAGGGAACAAAGATAAGTACACAAGCTGCGGGAAAACAAGACAAAAGTGGTATACAAATGTAACAAGTGTGTAAAAATATGCCAGGTCCCCAAAGTTTCGGTTGGAGGTCCAGAAGTTCTGCTCAGGGACAAAGAAAGGAGAACCTGGAGAAAAATAGAAACTTCAAACGACAGGAAGTTCAAAATTGTCGGCGGAACTTCCGTACCCTTTGCGGAAGGAGAAACAGTCGTACAAAAGGAACGAACGATCCTAACAATTTTTTAGAACATAAGTTACAGACGAACACCACTACCCGAAGCTATCACCGAAGGAGTCCTACATGGAGGCTAGACAACACAACCCGATCTCTAAGGTACACGTCAACAAGATGCCTAGGTTTTCAACAAGAGAAAGATTCTAGATCAAGATAAGAAGGGACAAGTATCTGAGGCCATGGAGTAAGACGAGAAGGACGGTACCCTAGGATCAGATCCAAGGAGGAAGCACTAGAATGGGCGCAAGGGGCGTCGGTGGAGACATTCTTGATCGGTGGCGACCACAGTTCAGAAACCTTTAGGAAGGATCGATGATGTTCTTATTGTTGCTAATTATAATTATGTTCTCTTCGGTTTTATTGTTTTGGATATTGAATGCAATCCTTCTTGTCCTATTATTTTGGGAAGAATTTTCTTCGCATCGTTGGTGCTGTGACTGATATGAAAGATGGAAATATAAGATTTCAGTTTCCTCTTAAAAAGGGCATGTAACATTTCCCTAGAAATAGAATGGATTTACCTTTTTAGTCCATTGTGAGGGCTAGCTATGATTCTATTGATAATACTTGACTCTTGCTTTATGCCTAGCTAAAAGGCGTTAAAGAAAAGAACTTGTAGGAGGCAACCCACCTTGTTTTCTCTTGTTTTCCCTATGTTCTCTTTTGTTTTGTTTGAGTCTTGGAAGTTGTTACATCTGTAGCAAACGATCCTTATACTTCTTATTTTGTTTTTGTTCCAAGAGTAACCTCTATTTGAAAGGAAGTGCAATTTGTTCTTTTCTATCCGGATTTTTGCGCCTCACCAAAAAACTCGTATATCTCAGCCATAGTGAAAGAAAATACTGAAAAATAATGGGAAAATGCCCCAGGTTGTTGTCTAAATTTCATTAGTTGAATATTTTCCGATTTTAGCCACCGAAGTGCCTCGAAAAAATTCATCTTTACAGTCGGTTCTGTTTTGGCAGATTTCTGCCTTTGTTTGCATTTGCCTCTTACTCCTTTCCTTTTTGTCTTCTCTTGGGGGAGGGGGGAGCTTTAAAAGAAGTTGTGAAGTAGCTAATGTTTAAATTGAGTGTTTGTCTTGTGTTAAAACTGAACCAAGTGGATTATTTATTTTGATGCACTAACCCCACTAATGAAGATTGTGCAAAGTTTTCTATGGAGGAAGTTTTTAAGTGTGAGGAGAGGAGGATGATATGAGAAGATCAAGGATGGACAAAAGCTAAAGCTTTGGGGTGCCCATGTCACCCGCAAGAAATATCCAAGAAGTACAAGCGCCAAAGCTTGGGGATGCCCAAGACATCCCCTTCTTCATCAACAAAATTATTAGGTAATCTTTTAGGACACTATATTTTTATTGTTTCACATACTATGTAATATTTCTTGGAGAATAATTTTATTTTGCTTCCAATTTTGGTTTTTTTTGCTTGATGGTAATAAATGGTTGGATACTGGCATTCTTTGTTGGAGAGAAACACACTCCATTATATTGTTTAGAACACTCCAGTTTTCACTCTTATTGCTTTGTGAGTGTTCAGTTTTTTTCACTTCTGTTTTTAGCTCTTGTTTTCCTTGATTATTTTGTTCAGAGCTTGTTACTTTGCTATAATTATATATTATTATATCTCTGGTCTTTATTGAATACTTGTTAAGAGATTTGTTTCAAATAAGTTGATTGGTGTTGGTTGGGAGAAAAATATTTCATGCCTATAATGGAGAAAAAGGAAGCTTGTTTAGGATGTGGCTAGGATTTGGAATGTCATGTTATATGTTATTTTAATTGTATGCTTACTAATTTATGATGAATTATGAATAGTCTTAAATAACTAAGAGTTATTAATGTGCTATTGAAATCAAATCCAAGTTCTTTAAAATTGCAGAATGGTCCCTAAAACTAAAACCTTAATAACTTTTAAATTATAACTCCAAATAATAAAAATAAAATATGTGCACTGATCTAAATTAAATTGTCTATCTAATGGTAGCATTTGTTTTCTGTTTTGAATTTTCCAAATGCATTTCAAATTTGAATTCAAATAATTCAATTGTAAATTGCTAAAATCCATAACTAATTCATTCTTAATCCAAATAATGAAAATAAAATATGTTTTCCATGCTATTTCAAATAACCTTTTCAAATATAAATTTTGTTTCCTGTTTTGAATAATTTAAATTGCCTAAATAATTTAAACCTTGTTTAAATCATTTAAATTTGTTAAAATCATAACTTGCTCAATTTAAATTATTCTTGAACATGTAAAATATGTTTTCAAACCAGAAAAACATAATCTTTTCAAATATGAATTTGAATTTATGTTTTGAACAAATAAAATTCAATTAATTTTCAAACTTGTTTTAAATTCATTTAAAACTTGTTTAAATTGTTTAAGTCATAATTAAATTCATCCTAATTCCTTTTTCAATATTTGAAACATGTAATCCAACCAAAATTTTGTATTCTTTTCAAATATGAATTTTGTTAATTATTTTGCACAATTTAAATTGGTGAAAACAACAACTATTTGTGTAATCCCTTAAAGGAACCAAAAATTCCGTAATTTAATAAATAAATTTCTAAATTGGTAAACCTTAATTCCAATTGGTTCTATTGTTGTTATGTTGTTGTTTTCCTCATCCATGCATCATACTAATCCACTTTCACCTGTTGGTTAATTGGAAAACAATTGTTTCAACCAAAATTCATGGGCTTTTCAGATGCAACTCAAAATTGCAGATGTGTCCATTTAAATTGTTTCCCATGTCAACTATTTTACTTTGATGCATCAGTTAAATTGACATGCATCATCCCATGATTGTGCACTATGCCATGATATTGATTGTTTATATTTCTGTCTTGTTTGTTTGCTTCTTCTCGAATAGACGACGACGTTGAGACAGACGATCTTTACAGCACCCCTTCTGAGGATCTAGCTTAGTACCAGGCTGCTGAGTTTGCAGGCAAGTTATAACTCACATGAACCACTGTGTTCCTTTCAACATTGGTTACCGATACTTTCCGTTGTCTATTTTGCTATCCCTATGTGTAGTTGTTTCTGTTACGAACCTATCACGTGAATCCCTTAACCCTGATACTGCCTCACCTCCACTCCTACAACCCTATTGTTTGAGCCAGTGTCTTACTAGCATGCTTAGGTCGTTTTGCTCGAGTCTGTTACCCGTTACTTTCTGTTACAATACTTCTATCATGTTCTGGGGGCTCGATGTTAATCAATCAACCTGTTAATAATAATATGCTGATAAGGCACCGGCAGGAGGCCCTGTGTGGTTTTGAGGCCTGCTAGTGTCGACCCTAATAGGAAAAGGGTCTTGTCTACTGATCCATGATGAGCGCACTATCCGCATGTGGGAAGCGTGTATGGGCGCCCCCCTCAATTTGATTCTATTCGCATCTCGTCCAAATCGTCTCATTTAGTTCGTGTTTTCCATTTGCCGCATGCATGTTTTTGCGAGCCCAGCGCAGGGTGGAACTTTTGTAGTCGGCATATAGGGGGACACGTTCTTAGAGTGCTATGAGGGTCCCCTTTCTTCGGGGCTCGATTAGCCGTGCGCCCAAGGTGCTTTGGGCTTGATGCGAAGAAGAGTTGAGTTGTGTTGAGTGCCCCGCTTGGTGGGAGGCATCCCATCTGGCGGGTTATTCTTACGTGTACGGCAAAATTGGTGCACCCCTGCAGGGATAAATCTTCTCGAGAAGCCGTGTTTTCCGCGGTTATGGTTGACTTGGTGAAAGTACTGGCTAACAAGTACTCAGAACAACTTACATCTAACTAATGCTACCTGACTAGTAATAGGCTTATTAACACAACAACCTGATCCATTATTCATTAATCCAACTGTGTGAGTTATCGTCGGATTGCTTCTTTGGATAAGGGGCGAGATCCAGGATGGGTTTGTTTGGTGGTTAGCTATAGTTGGTTACGATACGCTACCTTATCTTCTTTCTATTAGCCGGACGTGGTAGAATCTCTGTAGTTGGTTAGTGCAGCCAGTTGCAGCATCTTTTATATCCCCTTCTTCCGTTGAACCCAAGGCATCTGTGCTTGGTGTTGACGGGCTACACTTTGGTGAACTGTGAGTCTTGCTTGCCAGTACGTTTATGTACTGACCCCTTTGGGGCTGTGGTTTCCGCAGACTACGCTTACGAGGATCCCAGTGACGACTACTACGTGGAGTTTGACGAGGCTGCTGACGAGTAGGTAGCGGACCCGGGCAGGATCCGAGACTACGTGGATGGGCTCCGTCTTTCTTTCAGTTTTCCGGCTTCTTAAGCCATTTGGATTTGTCTGTACTCAGACCCCTTGAATGCTTCCGCTGAGATGTAATGATGTTATGTTGGGACATGTGTCCTCTGGATGATTGTATTTGCTATCTCTGCTCTAGTGAGAGCCATTTGCAACTTATTTCAATCTTTTGTGTCTTAGAGATATGTTGTGTTATCATCTTGTTCAACGCCGTTGACGTACCATGTGTGTATGGTATGAGGTACGTCAATGGTAGTGTCCTGATTTCTACGGGATAGTTTACATCGACGGTGAATAGTAAAGGTTGGTTGTCACACATAAGTGTTGGCCTACTCGTAAGAGATGCGGGTGCCGGTAAGCCCCGTAATCCAATCAAAATACTGTTCAGTTCGTACGGTGAGTATCCTCTAGAAGTCCGGGTGCGACAGATCATAATGAAGCATGTTATTGTGCTATTCTCCTTTGAAGATTTATTTGGATTGACTTGGCGCGTGCTCACACCATGTCATGACTATAAACAAAGTAACATTTAGCCTTGATGATCATCTAATTTTAGACTTGTAATATCAATTTATGCTTTGATCAATGATGTTTTGTCGCTATGCATGATTATGGCCGTTATGTCGGACCCCGGACCCCGAGATATACAAACTGTCATGTGCTCCTAGCAGTGGACCCGCAAGGGCTTCAGGGTTACCAGCCCAGGCCGCAACAAACAACGGCAGGCAGACCGGATTCCCCGGTCTACTACTCCTTGTGTCCATGCTAGTCATAACCAGATATGTATACCCAAGCATCCACGAGTCGGATGAAACTGAAGGAACGGGACCAGAGTTATACAGAGATGCTATGTGTCCAGAAAGTGCAACAACAATCGAGGGTTACTGGGGTTACCTCGCCCTAGGCCGGATATCTCCGGCAGGCGGGCTCGGACATGGATCATCAGCTCCACAACCCCTCGACTGCGACAACTATGCAGGCATAGCCAAAACTGTATAACAACGGGCTCGAGACCAACACGATCAAAGCAGTACTCTAGACATGAAAGTTGTATTAAACAAGGCATACTAGAGTAGCTTACACACAGAGGTTACAAGACCAACATAGGTCGAGCAACCCAACATTACAACAAGCAGCGAAAGCAAAGATGTTGCTATACTGTGACGCCCCGAGATCGGGCACTATGCAGATTTCAGCATTCCCGCCAAAATCCACATAATAACCGATTCCAGGTTGCCACTTATGATAACATTACAACAGTTCACGAATATTCCACAATTACAACAGAAACAGATAGATACAAGATGACTCAAACGAGCCAGGGTTACAACTGATACATTACAAAGATCCAAAATAACAGCGGAAGAAACAACATATCGTCCGTCTACGGACAAGATCCAAATTGGACTAAGAGTCCTGAAGATAACCGAGAGCGTCCAATCCCTGCCCAGGCCAAGCCGGAGGGATTCCCAAGCTAACGTCGTCAGACTTCAAACCTGTTGACTGCAATATTGAATATGCAGCCACGAAAGAGATTCGTGGGTCAGTACGGTTAAGTACTGGCAAGTGGATAAACCATACTCACAAGATACCGGCGTAGCCAGTCATCACAAGATACAAATACTTTGGGATCAACGGAAAGTAAGGGGTTATTGCAAATAAGCGGCAAAGGGCTGCACTAACCAACTACAGAGGGATACTACAACTTCCGGCTAACAGAAAGAAGATAAGATCGAGTATTGTAACCAACTGAAAGATAACTTCAAACAAACCCATCCTGGATCTCGCCCCTTTATCCAAAGAAGCAATCCGAGGATAACTCACACAGTTGAATTAATGATGGTTCAGATTATTGTGTCAATAAGCCTATTACTATTCAAGTTGTTAATCATTGGGTGTAAGATTATTAATCATTAGGTTTAAGTTGTCCTCAGTACTTGTTAGCCAGTACTTTCACCAAGTAATCCATAACCGCGGAAAACACGGCTTCTCGAGAAGATTATCCCTGCAGGGTTGCACCAATTTAGCCGTACACGCAAGAATAACCCGCCAGACGGGGGATCAACCCACCAAGCGAGGTACTCTACACAACTCAACTCTTCTTCGCATCAAGCCCAAAGCACCTTGGCGCACGGCTAATCGAGCCCAGAAGAAAATGGACCCTCATAGCACTCTAAGAACGTGTCCTCCTATATGCCGACTACGAAAGTTCCACCCGGGATCCAAGGGCTCGCAAGATCATGCATGCAGCAAATGGAAAACCCGAACTAAATGAGGCGATTTGGACGAGATGCGAATCGAGTCAAATTGAGGGGGGCGCCCATAATCGCTTCCCACATGCGGGTAGTGCGCTCATCATGGATCAGTAGACAAGACCCTTTTCCTATTAGGGTCGACACTAGCAGGCCTCAAAACCACGAAGGGCCTCCTGCCGGTGCCTTATCATCAAATTATTATTTAACAATAACATTAGCATGATTTATTGATTAAACATCGAGCCCCCAGAACATAATGAAGTAATAACAGAAAGTAACGGGTAACAGACTCGAGCAAAACAACCTAAGCATGCTAGTAAGACACGGGCACAAGCAATGGTTATAGGTGTGGAGGTGAGGCAATATCAGGGTTAAAGGATTCATGTGATAGGTTCGTAACAGAAGCAACTACTACTAAGGCTAGCAGAAAAGAACAACGGAAAGAATCGGTAACAAGTGATGAAAGGCAGCCATATGGCAACAAGTGAGTATACTTGCCTGAGATCCCGCAAGGTAGCAGAACTTGTCGTTGCTCACATCATCTCAACGTCCTATCCGGGAAGAAGCAATGAACCTCGAACAAACACCGGATGCAACAATTACTACTACGGCAAAAGATCCAGCATGATCAAGATATGGATGCATGACAAGTTTAAAGATGCATCAAGGTAAACTAGTTGACAGGATAAACAGATTTAAATGGACCCATATGCAATTTGAGTTGCATATGAAAAGCCCATGAATTATGGTTGGAACAATTGTTTTCCTACTAATCATTAGGTGAAAGTGGTTTAGGATGAGGCATGGATGAGGAAAACAACAAAATAACAACAATAGAACCAGTTGGAAATAAGGTTTACCAATTTCAGAAATTTATTTATTAAGTTAGAAAATTTTGGTTCCTTAAGGGTGTCACACCAACAATTGTTGTTTTCATCAAGTTAAAGTGTTCAAAACAAATAACAAAATTATATTTGAAAAGAACATCAATTTCTAGTTGGATTACATGTTTCAAATATTGAAATTGGAATTAGGATAATTTAATTATGAAATAAACAATATTAAACAAGTTTTAAATGGATCTAAAACAAGTTTGAATTTAATTGAAGTTTTATTTGTTCAAAACATAATTTCAAACTCACATTTGAAAAGTTCACACTTTGATGGTTTGAAAACATATTTGGCATGTTCAAAATTATTTTACTTTGAGCAAGTTATGATTTTATCAAATTTAAATGAATTAAACAAGTATTAAATTATTTAGGCAATTTAAATTATTCAAACCATGAAACAAAATTTATATTTGAAAAGGTTATTCAAAATGGTATGGAAAACATATTTTATTTGCCTTATTTGGAATTAGTATGAATTATTTATGAATTGTTGCAAATTACAATTGAATTATTTGAATTCAAATTTGAATTGCATTTTGAAAGTTCAAAACAGAAAACAAATGGCATAGTTGAATAGACAATTTAATTTAGAACAATAAACATATTTTACTTTTGTTATTTAGAGTTATATTTTGAGAGTTATTAGCAATTTAGAATAGAGGACTAATCTGTAATTTCTAAGGGCTGAAAAGTAAAACAGAACAAAATTAAAACCCTGTTGTTACTCTGCAGTGGCTGTACACAGCCACTGACAGAGGGCCCAGCGCCACAGAGGCGCACATGTGGCGCGGGTGTAAGCCACGCGGCCACCGCGGTCAATGACCAGCGGGGCCCGCCCCTGCGCGCGCGAGGAAAAAAACTGGGGTTTAATTCCCCTAGATGGGAATCGAACCCACGACGGCTTGCGGGAGCGCGCGGATGCAGTACCAGTACGGTGCGGTCGCTGTTGTGATTGAAGGGGTAACTGTCTGAATAAGAGGGAACGGCAACGCGTTTACTGAATTTTTGTTCGACAGGAACTCTGAACCTGACGGAACAGAACCGATCGGAAAGCCGCGGTGCTCGACGGGGTTGACAGCGGCGGGGTGCAGGTGCTCGCCGGTGCGCGCCGTGCGGGGATGTGTGGGTGTGGAGGCGGACAGCAGGGCGCGGAAGGGGAAGAGGAGAAGGAGGCGATCACCTTCGGTGGTTGTCGATGCAGACTGATGGACAACGGCGAGGAGGGAAGTCCCGGCGACGGCGTGGGCTCCCCGGCGGTTCCCGGCAGACGGTGAGGGGACGGGGAGGCCCAGGAGGACGCCGCGGTTCCATTCCCGGGACCCGTGGCTCCTCGAGGTGACCATGGCAGGGGATGGCCGCGAGCTCACCCCTCTCTGTATTCTCTCTCGTGCAGGTTCAAGGATCAGACAAGCGGAGGGGAGGTGGAAGAGATGGAAGCGGTGGCGGCGATGGGGAAGGGAACTAGGGTTGCTGCGAGCAGAGGGATGAGGGGAGCTATATGGGGGGAGAGGCCTGGTACGGCAGCTCATCGAGGAGGGGAGAGGATGATCGAGTGGTTTTGATGATGGTCGTACCGTGGAAGAAGACGACAACAGAGATGAGGGGTAGGTGGGCTTGGGCAGAAAGAAGGGAGATGGGCTTGGGAAGAAAAGGGAAAGGGTGGGCTGCCTCTCCTTTTTGGGATTTTCCTTTTTCCCTTTTTTTTTGCAAGGGATCAAGAGGGAGAGAGAGAAAGGATAGGGGTTTTGGGGTGGTTCATTGTATTATATATTTTTATTACTTTTTTTCAAAATAGAAAAATGAAAGCAATGTTAGCATTATTTTCACAAGGTGGAAAAAGGATTTTGGGGTTTTAGGGTTAGGAATTATTTGTGTTAATTTTCCAAATAGAGTTTGGGGGGTTTGTTTTATGAGCTATTTTTATTAATTTTTAAAACAGAACATAGAAGCAAAAGCTAAAATTATTGCACAAGTTTGAAAGCTTAATTGGAATTTAAGTTGTTAAGTGAATTTTTCCCATAGAGTTTGGGGTATTTATTTGATAAATAAATTTTATTGATTTTGCAACACAACAACAACAAGGTAGTTTAAAATTACTTTCAACAACTTTAATTATTAAGGTGATATTAAATTGTTAGGTGATTCTCAAATAGTGTTTGTGTTGGAGTTTTGGAAATAAACAAATTGTATTTAATAAGTTCAATCAATTATACAAACATTATTGAATTTAATTGGTTTGCAAAATTTTAATATTTAAACCCATATTGAAATATGATAAATAAGGTTGATTTGATTTGAATTTTTGGAATTTGCCATTAGGGTTTTGATAACAGGGAAATTTTACTAACATGCAATTTGATTAAAACAATTTCAAACTATTGAAAAACAAATGAGTGGTTTAGTTTGCAAGTTTGAAATTGGAAATTTTTGAGCCAGGGTGAAAGTTTTAAATTGATTTGAATTTTCAGTTGTGATGCAAACATGGTGCAATGCAATGTGATGCATGTGATGCAAGCAAAAAAGAAAACAAACAACTCTCTATTAGGGTAACACCCCAGGTGTTACATATACAACAAGAGCAAAAGGACTAAGAGTCCGAAACATAAGCAACGTAGCCAAACCCATACTACAGATACCAGGCTGCTGCCTGGGAACTCCTAACTACTCGTCGACGTCGAGGTAGAACCCCTCTTCAGCTGCATCGCCGAAGTCTGAAACAAAACAACAACGAAGCAAGGTTGAGTACAAAAGGTACTCAGCAAGACTTGGCTTTTAAGGTTCTTTGCATAAAGCCAACTTTGTTTTCCGAAGATTGAGGAAGAAAAGCACGTGTAATAGAGCATTTCTAAAACAAAGGAGGAAACTACTGAACTACTGAGATCATTATGTTCTTCAGTCCACCAAGTACTTTCTAACCCCAGACTACCTTATGCTACAAGAATCACCCCTCTCGACGTAGTCGAGGAGGCATCCTTCATTCATTGACAGCAAGTTTTAGTCATTCCGTTAGAGTTATCTATGACCCCGTGACTTTCACCAAGTTGTCCATAACCGTGGACACGGCTTTCCGAAAGATTTATCCCTGCAGGGTGGTACACTTTACCCACACGTATCGACCGACTCTTAATGCCACGCGGTAACGCTCCTCTCTAAGAGCGCGACAGAGTGTGGTCGACCACGGCCTTTACCTTGCCTAACCCTTTCCATGAGTCATCCCAAACAGGGCCACCCCGTCAACAGGGAGTTGGCCACCTCCTGACGGCACCTGTTCTGTGAGTCGGGACAAGATCCGTGCACGTCCATCACTGGTCCCGGTCACGCCCTAGTTTTCTCCAAAACATTTTAGGACACACCCGCAAATGGAAAGCTCAAACTATGTGACCCATGGAAGTGATCAAACAAGTTAGTTAGCCGAGCGGGGTTCATTGGCCCGCGTGTGGCTGCACGCTCAGTCTTGGCTTCCGCGGCGAGACCTTAAATCCTAGGGTTCGCGAGTACGGAACGAATAACCACTACCCAAGTGGCCTCCCGTGCTAGCCTTAGTCAGTTTCATATGCTCAGTACTCACAAATATAACATCATACAAGGTTATCGAAGTGACCCAAATCATCAACCGGATGAAGTAGATCAGAACACTAAGCATGGCTAAGCATAACACACAAGGCTCTACGATACTCAAACAACCCTAGTCATACTAGGAGGGTAAACAGGTATGAAGGTGACATGTGAGGGGGAGGGTCATGCAGTGGATAGGTTAACTCTAACAGACTCGAAACCAAGTTGAATCGAATGCATGAGTAAGAGGTTGAAAGACTCAAAACATGGGGTAGCCATGAGGTGGTGCTTGCCTTGCTCGTCGAAAGTAGAGCTTGGGTTGTCGTAGAACGCCGGGTCGACCTCCGGATCTCGGTCTACCGATAGCGAGCAACACCGGAAAGAAGGCAAACAATCAAAACTTGACGACCGTGCAATGCACAATATGTATGCATGAGTAAAACAATGCAATTGAAATGAAGCTTAAGGAATAGAATAAGAAGCTAGGGTTTCGCGCCGTGAACGACGAACACCGGAGGGGGAGAAAACCCTAAACTGGAGATGTGACCAAGCTAGGATGCTCAAATGACCTTGTGAACCTCATAGTTGGATTGCATTTGTTTCACTGATCAAAATGGTATATTACACTTAATTTTCTATTTTTATATTGAATAAAAACTTTATTTTCAATATTTAATTGAATTAAATGTATGCTATAAAAGTGGCCTTATTTTAACCTTGGTTAACATGTATGAAAATGGTATGGATAAATAGCTCTCATTTTTCTGAACACATACACATTTTTTTCATAATTTTTGGAGCTATGAAATAAAAGTTATTGAATTTCCAAAATTGTATTTATTTCTGTTTTTCTATTTTTCTCTGCGGCCCACTGCACAGTTCAAAAAGGACAAGGGATGCCACTTGGCACGCCACGTGGGCAGGTGATGTCACAGTGACATCACCGTGACCTCACTGTGGTGGCCGGCCGGTGACAGTTTCCCTCGCCGGCGGCGATTCAGGAGGCCCCCGGATGCGAGGTTGGGCTTCCTGGAAGCGCCTCGACGGGGCGGACGTGAGGGAGGCGACGCCGCCCCAAAATGGTCACCGGCGACGAGGGAAATGGCGGCGAGCGGCGGCGGGGCTATCGGGTTCCGGCGGCTTCGTCTATTCCGGCCGATTGGGAGGAAACAGAGGGGGTGGGAGGAAGGTTAGCTCACCAGGAGCACGAGGAGAGGCTCGGCGGAACCGGAGGTGGGCGGGGATGGCGGCGCGGTGGAGGAATTCCGGCGACCGGAGAGGAGAACGACGGCGCGATTCGTCGCGTCTAAGCCATCCCGGCAGCTCCGGCTGCTTGAGGATGGAGAGGGGACGACGGCGGTGCTGGAGAGCTGCTCGGAGGGACTCGGGAGGCAGAGAATCGCCGGCGGCAACGGATCGACGGCGAGGTAGGGTTTCGGGCGGAGGGAGAGACACAGAGGGGGAGGAGGGACAGCGAGGGGCGGGTTCTGCGGGCAGGGAGCGATCTGGACGTCTCTTTGAGGCCTCAGGGGGCCTCCACGTCAACGAGGAGGGAAGGAGGAGGTGGCGCACGGCGGCGGATGCCCTCCTGTCGCCGGACAGGAGGAAGACGACAAGGGCAGT
>JAPCYS010004040.1:0-44627 GCA_028641055.1 Alopecurus myosuroides
TCGTAGTTGCCAATTTGCGCTTGGATGACTAACGCGGCGTGTCCTGGTCGATAGGCTCGTGGGGGGTGGTCTTCCTTGGAGAAAGTTATTGGTTGATCCGCCATGTTCAGGTACTCGGGCTTTGTAGGTGGGGCTTGCACAGCCATGCATATTTGTCGTGTGTTCGTCTTCTGAACACTGCGTGATGGACAGACTTTTTATATCATGCCTAAGAGTCCTGCTGGGTTCGGGTATCCATTGGCTCCCTGGTTTGGGGCGGGTGGCGCAGCTAGCACCATGTTTTGATTTCCTGCTGGGGGCAGGGCTTGCGGCTGGTGAAATCCTTGAGCTCCTCCTCCAGGAGCTGCGGGTAGCCCTGATTGACTGCTGCTCTATTTTTCTTCGAGAAGGCCTCGTGGATATCAAGAAACTTTCGGCAATCCTTGAGAAGGTGTGTTGCCTTAGTTTTGCCGGTGCGCTTATCTGTAAATAGATGTAGCGTGCAGTAACCATCGAGGTCCTTCTCGGGGGTTTTGTCCTCTGGCTTTGGCTTCCACTCGCGATTTCCGCGATATCCACTGTCGCGATTCCTTGTGAACTCCGCTGCCACAGTTCTTCTCGATCATCACGGTCGTAATGCTTTCTCCTTTTCTTTCGACTATGGTGATCGTCTTCTCGTGCTGGTGATGAGGCTTTCTCATTATGCACCGCGTCTTCGCCGTTTGCCCATCTGTCGGTTATGGCCATCAGTTCTCCCATGGTTTTGGGTGCGAGTCATCCCAGTTCTTCCCTGAAGGAGGTTCGCTGTGCTCCTTTGGCGAATGCCTCAACCGCGACTTCTTCTGATATGTTTCCCGTTGTGTTCCTGAGTGTGGTCCATCGCTGAATATATTCGCGAGTAGACTCGCCATTTTTCTGCTTGCAAGCTCGTAACTCCTCGATGGTCGCCGGTCTTTTGTATGTTGCTTGGAAATTTTTGCAGAAATCGAGGTTTAGATCGTCCCAAGATCTGTATCATGCCCTCGGCCTTCCTTCGAGCCAGCTGCGCGCAGCGCCTACTAGATGTAGATTAAGGTACTGCATAGCCGTGTTTTTGTTCCCACGTTGGCATTTTACTGCCGTTAGGTAATCTCACAACCAGGCTTGTGGCTCTTGCGAACCATCGTATTTCTGCACTTCCGTGGATAGCTTAAACCTTTTGGGTAGCGGTGCCTCGCGGATGCTGCGGGCAAAACATAAGGCTCCGCAGACCTCGTCGTCGGAGGATGTAGATGGAGAACGCGCACGGTTCCTGGCCGCTCGACCTTTATCAACCTAGAGTTGAGCGATGTCTGATCACGCGTTGTACCCGGGTTCATCGCGGTTGACGTCTCCCCTCGGCTCCTTGTTGCGGTGTCGTGAGCGGCTGCTATGTCGCTGCGGGCTGCGGTCTCGATCCCTCCGCGGGCAGCGGTCTCGATCCCTCCGCGGGCTGCGATCTCGACCTCTTCGCGGACTGCGGCTATGGTCTCGATCCCTCGGGCTGCTATCGCTGCCACTTGGGCTATCTCCACGTCGTCGGGCTTCTTTTCCTCGTGCGCGACGAGGTTATTTTTCTTTGCCATGCGATGTGCCCCTGTGTCCGCGGGGTGCTTCCTTGTCTTTCTGTGCGGCTGCTTTCCTGCGATCGTAGGAGGCGAGTTTTGCGGCTGTCATGCCTAATCCTTTCTGAACTTGCTTGTATTGCTCCGCGCGGGGATTGCTTTCCCCTGGTTGATTTATCTGCATGTAGGTGGTTGCGGCTAGTACCGCGGCTGCGGGAGTTTGCGGATGAATGTTTCCGTCCTCGTCGACACGCATGAGTGATTTGCTGATCCCGCTCAAGGACTCGCCATCCATGGTCGTGGTTTTTGAGACGTATCTTTTCTTCGCAGGGTGGTTCCCGACAGAAGGTGTCATGGATAGCGCAGCTCGGCGCTGGCTTGACGCATCTGCTAATTTCTTTCGCTCGGCTAGATCTATCCGAGCTTCCTTTATTGCAGTAGCCGCTCTCACTAGATGCTAGTGGTAGGCGGTCATGTCCTCGTGAGGAGCTCCGAGTTCCAGTGACATGCTTGTGCGGATGGCCTCCTTTGCCCGATTCCAAGCAGCTCGTGAGATGCCGATGGTAGCGCGTTCCCTTGCGCTGTTTTCAGTTTCTTCGGGTGGGTCTCCTGATCCTGCCATGCAGACCTGAGCTAGATATGGCTCGCGGGTCCTAGGCACAGTTAGGCAGGCTTTCATGACCCAGGAAGGTTCCTCTGTGGAGAGGGTATGGAAGTTGCTGCTGTTGAGGCGAACAGATTCGCCGCTTTTTGCCAAGTCGCGATCCGCGTAGTGGGGTCGTGAGTCGACAGCTTCTGGGCTAGAGATTGACCCAGATCCTGATCCTTCGAGATTGGTTTGCTCGGGGAAGTGTAGAATTCCGTCCTTCTTGGTATAGAACTGGAAGCTCCCGAACGTCAACGTGATGCTCTTCTCCAAGTCGCTGAATACCGGGCGCGATTCCGGCGAGTGAGGGGCGACGATGACCGACCCGATTCGGATCGGATTGTTTGGAGTCGAAGTCCTGGGGTTCCAGCGTGAGTTGGTTGTCGATGAGGCTGAAGATGCCGGAGATCCAGCGCCCGCCGTTCCCACAGACGGCGCCAATTGTCGAATCTGCATCTCAACAAGTCCCTCGGGTGAACCCATAGGGTTTCGATTAGGAGAATGTGTAGACGCTGGTGACAATCGTCGGCTAGACATGGGGCACGATTTACCCAGATTCGAGGTCCTCGTAGAGGTAAAACCCTTACTCCCGCATCTGTCGATCTGTATTAACGAGTAGATCGGTTACAATGGGGGTTGCTCAAGTCAAGAGTATGATCTCGATCTCAAGGCTTGGTGGTGCGGTATTGCTTGGTCCCCCTCCTGGTGGTTCTCCTGGCCTTATATAGGTGGTCAGGTCTCAAACCGTACCCGGGGAGGACTCAAACCCTAAGCTAGAGTCGGTAACAAATTTCCTAACTTGACCCACAAGGCCTTGCGGGTCAGCTTCAATTGGGCCTTCTAGAATAGTCCATGACGCCTCCTTTGGAGCTTGGGCCGTGGGCCTGAGACCGGGTAGGCTCACCCGACAGGCCTAGAATCCATCCCTTCGTCACCCCCCCCCCCACACACACACAGACACACACATCTCAAAATAAGGAGTATAATTTTTTTTCCACAAGTCAAATAATATAAACCCTTTGGACAAAATTTGTTTTGAAAACTACTCCCTCCATTCTTGAAAATAATATGTATCTTTTTCGAAAGTCAAATAATGTAACGCTTAACCATGTTTCTAGAATAAAAACATCAACAGTTGAAAATCAATACCATTACAAATTTGGCTCGGAACCGTTTAATTAGAATTGCCTGGCCCGATATTTATTTGTTCGGATGGCTATGGAATTGGGCCTTCAAAACTGTCACCAAATTCCGAGCCTCGCACATTAGCGTGCCCGTTCGCTCGAATAATTTATGAGGTTGGATCCTCGGAATCACTCGGAAAAGGCCGATCCCCGCGCATACCCTTTTGACCGAAGAAAAAAAGAACAAGACATCTTCCCCGCGTAACCTGGAGCTCACCGCGCCTAGAGCAAGACGGCGATAGCGCCGGTAGCCGATTCCGGTGAGTTCCCCTGGTCCTCTCCCTTTCCACTACTTCCGCTCCCTCTCCCCTTCTCATTCCACTACTCCGAGGAGAACTCCTCGTCAATGTCGGTCCTCCCCTCCATAGCCCCGCCCAGCCTTAGGTCGATTCTTAGGATGGGGAGCGGCAGCGGCCGTGGAAGGACGGCGGGAGCGAAACGGCGACGAGGAGGACTGCCACGTCCCTCCCAAAGCCGGCTTCCACCTGACCCGCTCCATGGCTGGTTCTACCGTGGCCCTCCCCCGGTCGGGTTGTTGGCTTCCCATTTTGTGTTCGATTTTGTCAATCCAGTGGTAAATCTTATCCTAATTAGATATATTATTTGCCTAATTTTTTGCATGTTTGAAATGCAGATATTCGGCAGGATTTGTAAGCAGTGAGTGCGATTGGTGGCATGTTTGAACTATTTTGTATCCGGCTTCCTGTATATGTTTGCATAAGTATTCCTACGTCTGTGATTGTTGTGACCTTATTCGGAATATTTAATATTATTATACGTGCAAAATAATATATAAACATTCAAATATGCACATACTATTTTTCATGCATGTACATATGTTTATACTGTTTAAAGTCAAAAAAAATCCATGATTTGTATATCCAATCAGGAATTGGAATTGGGTGATACCCTTTGATTCCAACCGTAAATTACATGCACAACCAAACAACACACGAATTGGAGCCCATTTCTTTTCCATTTTGGATTTGGAATTTCCGGTCCAATTAAATTCAAACATGTTTTTCCTACGTCCAAACATATCCTTAGATATATTTAAAACATATGTTCATATGATCTCTATATAATATTTATCATTTTTTCTAAAAACTTGTCAACCTTTACATCGGTTGACTTTTCAAAACAATATACGCTTTACTTTTAGAAACAATATTAAGAATTATACTACCTTTGTACCAAAATATAAGATGTTTTAGCATTTTTATGGTACAGATGTATGTACACACGTATAAGCGTGTAGATGCACTCATTCCACCATGTATTTAGTATGCACTGAAATGTCTAAAACATCTTATATTTCGTTATGGAAGGGAGTAATACTCTGAAAATATAGTGTAAAATTATATTTCAAAAATATATCTAACGATATTAATTTTATATTGTAGGTGTTAATGTTTCCTTTTTAACTTTTTTTTTGAAATATGTTTCCTTTTTAACTTTGGTCAAACTTTGAGCAGTTTGATGTTGGAAAAACATTTATAGGTCTTATTTTAAGAAACGAGGGTAGTATATAACAATCAAATTCACCCGGAAAACAAACAAGAACCTACTAACCTAGAAACTATCAAATGTTGTTCGAAAACCTGCATGGTCCTGAATCTTTTCAATGAGATTTCTACGCCGCCTTAGTAACTCATCTACAAGGGAAGACACATGATTCACCGTTTGCATATCAATCAAGGACCGCTTCAAGCTTTGGTAGGTGCGAGGAAAGCTTCACAAGACACAACACAAAAAAGCACACAAAATATGCGAGATCTAGTCTATAGCCACGAGGACACACCCTCATTGCCGGCGTTAAATCGTCTATATGTTGAATTCCTATCTCTCCACTCCACCACGTGATTTGTGTCGCTCGAGGTATTGTTCTCCTGCCTTTTATATGTTGAGGAACCAATTTATCTGCTTATACATGTTAGCTTCACTAGTAGAAACCACACTTTTCATCCAGAGCTAAAAAGGACATTAGTCCCGGTTGCAGCACAAACCGGGACCAATGCTATGCATTTGTCCCGGTTCGTGCTGTATCCCGGTTTGTGCTGCCGGGGCAGCGTATATCCCTAGGGGCATTGGTCCCGGTTGGTTAGAGGGCATTCGTCCTGGTTCCTGACAAGAACCAGGACTAATGCCTTGCCACACGCCACGTGGCACGGTAAAGACATTGGTCTCGGTTCATGTCAGAAACCGGGATGCAGCGGCATGACCTCGCTGATGGACTTGTTGTTGATCTAGAGGTCTTCCCAAAATAGGGCGCTGACGCCATTGCACACGGTCATGGTGGTGGAGGCGAAGAATAGCTCACGCTCCTCAGTATAATGCATGGAACCTACGGGAGCACTTCTCGTGTTGAGCTCATTATGTATTAGATAGCGCTGCTGCTATGTCCTAGCTAGTGACTAATATGAATATGAAGTCCTTATGCCTAAGGCAGACATCACTTACAAATGGTGCTCTCTGTAACTTTATGATCTCTTCTCTTATCTTGATATATCGGAGACTACAATATGATGATATGTTTGAATTATATTTTTATGTTCATTATACTTGCCACCTTATACATGTTATGATCTTCTGTAGCAATTTTTTATCCCTACATTTGACTGATTAACAATATCGTGCTTGGAATTACAGATCAACAACAATACAAATTTTCTAAACATTTATATCACTAACACATGTCAACCGTGGAATATTTATTGCTTTCTAGCAACTGATATCCTACTCATCCTATAGCTATATAGAACATATGACTTGATACTATTTTCTGTTTAGTGCAATGCTAGTTCATTTTTAATCACAACAGAACCATCACTCTGCTCAGTGATACCTAGTGTTAATTTGTTTTCTCGCAATGAAAGTTGCAGGTTTCATGGTGTCATTAGCAGCAATTACGTGGAGAAATCATAATTTGAGCTGCCTGAAAACTGTTGTATGTCGTAAGCTGCTGTTTCAAGATGGCGAGGTGCAGTTCGTGAGTGGTAACAAGTATGTCGGCATGTGTAGCTATTAGTCTACTATTTTCAACACGCTTAGTTTCTAGTAGGATTTTTTAGTTGCTGCTGAGACTCAAGTGATAAAGAATGACGCAACTCAAAATATTGCCCGTTAAACTCAACGTGTTGGGCTGACTGAGGAATGAAGCAACTAAAATGTGTCCGTTTTGGCGGGAATTGGAAACATATGCTTTGTTTTCCTGTGTTTGAGGGCCAGTTTTGAGTACTACAACTGTCATGTTCTTATTGGTTGGCAAAAGTGGCCGTTTCTGAATTTCAAAACAGCTAGCTGTTTAGTGGCCACTCCCTAAACTTAACCTTATTTTTCCTTCCATAAACCTTGATATGTTGGTAGAGCCGAAGGGGAAGAAACCCTCCGATTATTTCTATAGAAAAATTCGTGAAAACACAGTAGTATCGCAGGCGGAGGAGGCTCCAACCCAGTCGGACATGCCTACCATCAGGGGCAACGCCAGAGTTTTCATAAAACCTTGATAGGACTATCGTTTTAGAGAGAGGAGCGGCCTGTCAGACCCGTATACACAACTATATATGCCACACCAGACTGCTTCGCCGAGGCCGTGAAGAGCAGTTGCTGGCGAGGAGCACATTGGCTTGAAATCTGGTTCAATTTGTTGGGCACGCATATTCGGTGTAAATTAAATCATCGTTAAAATGGTAACGTTGATTTAGTTTACACCTCCAAATGGAACACAGAGCACGAGTGTAAGGGCATCTTCAGCCGTTGCGCCCCCCCAGGGCCCAAAACGCCGTCGTTTTGGGGCCGCCGCGGCGCCAAACGGCGCTAATCTGGAACCTGGGGGGGGGGCAGGCTTCCCAGTCGTCCCCCGAGCCCAAGTTTCAGCCCAAAAAAAAGAGGAATGAAAATTCGACACATTTTATTTGATTCGACGCAAATTTGAACTAAAACATCGAGAAATAAACTAAACAGTGCGAAAATAAATCTACGTCGGCGACTATTCTAGGCGTCGTCGTCTTCATCGTCGTCCTCCTCGCGGTCACCCTTCGCCACCATGGCGAGCCGGTTGGAGGGGCCAGCTTCGCCGTCATCCTTCGCCGCCATGGCGAGCCAGCGCCGCTCCGCCCGGCCTTGCACCCACAGCCGGTGCAGCTGCGCCTGCTCGGAGGGCTGGCGGTTGCGCCGCTCGCTCTGCAGCACCACCTGCCGCCGGTCGGTCTCATACTGCGCGATGAGGGCCTGCTGCTCGGCCGACGCCGCGTTTTCGGCCAGCTGCCGGTGCACCTCGCGCTCCGCCTCTTCCCTCCGGTGGGTCTCTAGAGATGCTCGAATGGCGGCAGCCTCGGCCGCCGCCTGCTCGAGGCCGCCGAGGACCTGGTGGAACGCTCCCTCGTTCCGCACGGTCTCGAAGGAGTGGTATGCAGCGTGCTGTTCCGGCCACACCGGCTGCCTCCTCCTCTCCCTTCTTCAGCGCCGGGCAGCCTGCGCCGGCTGCTCGGGCGCTATCTCTTCCTGGGCGGGCTGCTGCTCGGGCGCCACCTCGTGCGCCGGCTGCTGTTCCTCTTCGTCGCTGTCGGGCCATGCATCCCAGAGGCGAGGCATCGTTGCTAGGTGCGGCGAGGGTGGCGAGGAGGAGGAGGCAAGAATGGGAGAACGGTGAGGAGGAGGAAGCGAGAATGGGAGAATGGCGAGGGGCGAGCGCCCTTTTTATAGCCTGGCGGGCCAGTCCCTGCGCCGCGCGTGTCACCGCTGCCGCCCCCGCCATGCATGCACTGGCCGGCCGCCACGCCATTACGCCGGCAGCCTTTGACTGGGGCGCATGCACTGGGCGGCTGCCACGCCATTTACTCCGGCAGCTTTTGACGGCGCGGGCGCCGAGAAGAAGGTCACGGGCGGGGGTTTCTGTTCCCGCGTTTATTCGGCGCGTCACTGACAGAGTTGGCCCGCGCGTGCTGCCACGCAGTTTCGCCCCCCAGGCCGAACCCAGCGGGCTGGGTTTGGCCTGGGTGCCGCGGCGCGAAATAGCGCCGAAACGGCGATATTTGGACTTCGGGGGGGGGGGGGGGCGACTGGTGAGGAAACGGCGCTATTTGCATTTCTGGAGGGGCCGACTGGTGAGAAAACGTCGCTATTCGCCGCTTCCGGCGCTAAAAAGGCCGCCTGGGGGCTCGGGGGGGGGGGGGGGGGGGGGGCGACTGAAGATGTCCTAAGCAAAAGTTGAGCAGTCTCGGTGCGCCTACAACGACCACAACTGTATACTTGACAATGTTGAGGACCATATATGGATGATTGCCGGCCCATGCGTTGGCTGGCTCCATGCAATGCAATTAAACCTGTACGTATCCAAAGTAAACTCAAAAGGCCAGAGCCAAGCGGCGCACGTACTGTCCACATGGGGAAAAGGAAGCATCTTGCACTGCACACGAAAGCTCGGGCGCATGTGCATCTATCCGCCGTCAGTCCCCCACCACAGTCACCAGTAGAACTTCCAGTTGTTACGGAATAACCACGCACGCATCCCAGATCCCAACGAAATACCCCATACTCGGCTCATCGCCGTCATCGATTTCCACCACTTGTTGCTTGCCGGCCTAATCCCGGACCCATGCACGCATGTGCATGGCATTCCCCAGCGCCAGATCCCAAACCCCGATCGATGTAGAACCCACAGTAATCAGAGCTCACCAACCTCTCTTCTGGGAGCATGCCCAAACGTGAAAGCAAGCTAGGGAGCTTCCAATGGTGGGCGCGCGCGACAGACAGGCCACGCCGCCCCCGGGACCCGCCTCACCTAACCTCTGCTCACGGCACACCATGGATAAGCTTACATTAGGCCGCGCGTCTCTCTACCTGTACATGTACAGTACTCGATCCTACACTGGCAGAGGAGAAGCATTTCAGAAAAGGAAAATGACGCGCCACCGATCTGGAAGATGGCATCATGATCAGAAGACAGGCGCGAAGGGCAAGAAACGTCGTACGAAGAACAGAAGGAGGACTGGCCTGGGAGGGAGAAGCAGAAGAAGCTGCAAAAGAAGGTGGCGGTGGTTAAACTGTCGCAGGCTTTGCACAGCAGCGCAGAGCCTGCCGGCCGGCCGCTGCGCATTGAATGCCGGCCCCCAAGATACCAACAGAAAACAGAAGCAGGAACTCGCACAACCACCCAACCCATTTTCGATCCCGCTAGCTACCGTGGCCTAAGCAAAGGTGAGAGAAAAAAATGAAGGGAGTTGGAACAATTTTCACAGGTCTGGTCAAGAGAGAGAGCTGGACGAGCTACTGCCAAGCGAGCCTTTGCATCCTCTCTCCTCTCTCTCTCTTTTTTACCCCTTTGATTCTGCTTACTGTTCCCTTCCTTTGGGATATGAGCATCTCTTTTTTCTTCGCAGCAGCTGCAGCAAGCCTTCCCTTTCTACACGCGCCGCCGCCAGCCGCGCGCTCCCCGGGCGTCGTCGCATTCCTCAGATGGTGGCCACCGGTGTCCACTCTAACCGGCCGGCGTCGAGCGGCACGCCTAGCGCGACGTCGAAGTTGTACCTGGACGCGAAGCAGCAGTAACAGTATTTAGACTTGGCCTTTGCAGCGACTGATGCAGGAACAGTGCAACTACATGTGCTAGGTGGAGGAATGCAGGGATCGACGTGTGTAATTTATTTACTATGCATGGACGGTAAATCTGGGCTTACTTACTTGGCGGCGAAGCGTTCGGCCTGGGCCTTCTCGGCGGCGAAGAAGAACTGCTCGACCTCCGCCGCCTCCGGCACCCTCGCTCTGGGTTGTAAGTGGAATGCCGCTATAGTAGTGCTGGTCGTCGTTGCTGCCGGATCCCTTCGGCAGCAGCGTTTGCGCTCCGGCTCGTCCGTCGTCGCTTGTCTCGACTCCTGCAGGTCGCTCAAGTCGGCCGGCGGCCGGCTCGACGGCGTCGCCTCCCTCCTGGAATTAATGCCACAGTTAATTCAGAAGCAAAATCACAATGGCGGATATGTGCACAATTCAGCAGAATTCTGTAGATTCTCTGGAGTTTCCAAGATAAACCCACCTCTCCCGGCCGTCGCACTCGGAGTCGCTGACGGAGCTCTCCACGTCGCGGCCCTCGCACGGCTGCAGATGCAGACACGCGAGATTAACCGAATGTCGTCGCAATTCAGCGGCAGAAGAGACCAGACGGCTTGAAGCAACGGAGAATTCTAGGGCTCAATTGATTGATTCCCACTCACCTCGGCTTCGCCGCCGCTTCTATCTCTAGCCGCCACGTCCACCGTCGACGACGCGGTGCTGGAGCAGCGCGAGATTCCGACCACAGAACTGGCTAGCCTGGTCGTCGAAGTCCCCTCTTCCGCCGCCAGATCACCCCGCGGCGCCACCACCGCGGCAGCCGCCGGCATGAAGAGCCTCCTGCTCCGCAGATGGAGGTAGCACCCGGCCGCCGCCGCGCCGCCACCGTCGTCATGGCCCGACACCGCCTGGTCCACCGAGCGCGTCGTCAGCGGCGCCTCCGCAGCCAGCTTCCTCCTCTTGGCGACTGTGGCGACGGTGGTTGCAGCAGCGCGGGAGCGGGTGCGGGCGCCGAGCACCGCGGCCGGCGCGGATTTGCTGTCCGCGGCCGCGCCGCCCCCGCACTTCCTTCTCATGTACTTCCCCATCAGCGAAACAGAAAACGGCTTTGGCCGTTTGCCTGCCTGCGTGCCCCCCTTCCCTTGGCACCGCACGTACGCTTTCGAGAGAAGCTCCAGCAGATCCCGCACGCGCCTCGTTCCGCTTCTCCGGCGCTCGGGGTGCGCGTAAGAATATATACCCGGCCGCGAGGTGCGATCGAGATTCGGATCCGACGGCCGCGCACGGGCCTGACGGCGCCGTGACCTTGAATGGATGGGACGGGCCTCGGCCGCCGTGAGAGACGGAGCGAGTACCACGTGAGCGAGGGGATCGGACGGTTGGGGCTCGTGGCCGGAGGGGGCGTTTAAATTTTGAATTCAAAACATGGGCGGCCGCAAGGATGGGCTTGTGGCGTGACGGAGGCGAGACGGGGGGCTTAATTGCCGGAGTTAATGCTGCACCGTTGTAACGTGACGCACGGCACGGGCCGGGGGGCGTATGTACGTGAGTACGTCTAGCTAGCCGTTTTTTTTTAAGAAACATTTGGCATTTGGGATCATGCGCCTCCGGTGAGCATTTTTTACTACCGAGTGAAGACTTTCTTTTAAAAAAAATTATACTGCTAGTATAATGGCCTATTTGGAATGCATGATGGAAAATTTCCAGAATAGAAAATTTGCATGAATTTGATGTCATGTCTTGTGGATTCCTACGGTGATCATACAATACACTCCCTCCGTCCCGAATTAATCGTCGTGGATTTATCAAAATATGGATATATCGAGGAAATTGCACAAACCTCCAACAATTGGGGTCCTTGTTGCACAGAACTACAACTATTGAGGCCAGTTGCACAAAGCTACAACTTTTGGGTACATCTGTTGCACGTAACACAAATACTTCAATTAAACCATTTAACATCATATCTGACGTGTGGGCCCATACATGCATAT
This sequence comes from Alopecurus myosuroides, assembly GCA_028641055.1. Taxonomy (NCBI): domain Eukaryota; kingdom Viridiplantae; phylum Streptophyta; class Magnoliopsida; order Poales; family Poaceae; genus Alopecurus; species Alopecurus myosuroides. The sequence continues at coordinate 11,933 of JAPCYS010004040.1, forward strand.
CTGATCAAATCCACGGCAATTAATTCGAGACGGAGGTAGTAGATGTTTTAATGCTCCACAGAAATTGGCCACGCTAACGGCAAGAGCTCCATCGAAATTACTTTGCTTTCATGTGCAAAATATATGCCCAAGATAGATTACTTTGTTACATAACAGCACTGGGATCATGTTGTTTGTTGCGTAAGCAACCCTATAAATCATGGAGAGCTAATTAAGGAGCAAAACACTGAGTTCAAATGTACACGACTAGACTTGAGCTAGGGGCAGGGATAAGGATTATAACTAGACTAGCTTAGGAAGTTACAATATTCCCGTTTGACGTGAAAGGCGTTGTATAGGCCTTCGCCCCAAGAGTCCATTCACTCATGATGATTGAACCTATCCCATTACTTCTTTTCCAAAAAGATTCTGAGTGACTATTTCTTAGTCGACATTGAAAGTCATTTCTGAGTGACGATGATAGAGGTCCAATCAATATATTCTCAACCTTTTGCACTTGCATGAATCCTAATGTCTTTGACATTTTTTTCTACTACAACTAAAGTCTTGGTCGGAAGACTCTTGTCGATGACTTATTTTTGTTACTTCTTAGCCGTAGAAGGAATAACAAAATGAAGCATTTTTTATCTAAGAAAAATGACGTTCTCTCATTAACGCTCCTGGGTTAGCGGAAGTTAGCAATCTATGAACCTTATCGGTCACCAAAACAAGAACTTCGATGTGTGCTGAGGTAACTCTCCATGCATCCAAATAAACCCCAAAACAATTCTAAAATGCAGATGACTCAAGTATGTTCCATATTGCAAATTTCGTGAAAATCGGAATTCATTTGTGAACTATGCAAAAACAGAAAACCTAACCACTTTTTTCGAACTCCTAAATATACTATTTTAGCTCGTCGTTTTTTTTTTTGGTAAAGGGAATATATTATTAATCTCTCGCAGCATCAGCACTCCAACCAACACCAAAAACAACACCCAGACTACAAAAGGCTCTCAAAAAGTAATGTATATAGAAAAGATATAATGCACGAGTGTTGTCGTTGCCCAATCAAAGATGTTAAGTTTTCACCTTGGAGAAAATTCGAGTTACAAAAACAATGCTTTGAATAAGTTTATTGCCAGTATAACCAGTAAAGTCTAGATTTTAGGTTTTCACCTAGGAAACCACGACTCGATACTCGAGGAGCACCACCGAATTGAAGTCTCCCAGTGCTACCGCCCTCACTTGACAAGGCCGCTGCTACAAATCACCAACCACCCGGCACGACGTGTGTGGTTTGGACAAGAAAATTCCTGTAGCCAAACCCGCATTGCAGACCATGAAGAAATGTCTTCTTCGCATCCGCCATTAACTTCCAGTCTTCCAGTCGAAGCCGCCCTGACATTTTCCGCGCATGCCAACACCATGAAAAATCGCAACTTCGACATGTTCCGTGGTGTGAGCTGAAAACGAAGCTTCACAACACACCCCCTTGAAATCCAAGGGCTAACGCGTCTGACCGGATCCCCTCCAATGCAGCGGGGTCCAAGAGCAGGCCCGGGCACACAGTGGTGCCAACTGCTTGGCCCGCATAGGGCCCAGAAATGTTAGGGGCCCAATATTAGTATATACGTAGTATGCAGTTCAGTGACTGAACGATGTTGGGCCGACAAACGACCGTTACTGGGTTCTTCTGTGCGTGGGCTTCACTACGAGCGTGGTCCTCTTGACCTCTTCCTGGGCATGGCGCGCGCATTAGCCTGTAGGAATCCCGAAACCACACAGCACACACACACACCATCGCCAATCGCTAATCTGGTCAAAACGAGGACGTCCCTGGCTGCCTGCGATCGGAAACCATTAGGCTCTCGCGACGCCGGCAGTCTGCTGCTCCGCCTAGGTGCCTACTGCCCGATTCCGAGCAATTTCAGCGCGCAACATCAATCGCATCGAGAGACGAGACCGCCGACGATAAACAGTTTTCGATTTCCTTGATTGGCTGATCGCAGGTAGCCTGCTTGCTAGCCCTTCTATCGGATTATTTTTGCTGATCGTCTCTTACTCCGAATTCCAAAATTTTGGTAGGAATTCTTAGAGATCGGTTCTCCTTGGTTGTCATATCAGTCAAAGATAATACTATTGGAGTTTAACCGGACATGACACGTGACTAGGCGAGTTGGATGGTCTGCTTTAATGAGCGGACCGGAAGCTTTTTAATGAGTCGGCTTGCTAGCTATTATTTCTCATACAATTCTCAGTTGTATACAATTTTTTATTATATCGTTTTTTCATATGAGATAGTGCTCCGTTTTAGATTTTCGCACGGGGCCTCGGGTTTTGCCGGCCCGGCCCTGCCCAAGAGCACTTGGATGATCCTTGAAAACCGTTGGTGAACAGATCCTATAAATTTCTCGCATGGATACATGTAAATTATCTCTCCTACAAACTTGGCGATGATTAGGTGGCTCATTCTAATATCTACACACCCGTTGTTATTTTCTTTAAGATTTCAAAGTTTCTAATAAGTCGATGGTTTCTAATCTAAACCGTGACTTGGGGACTGAACAGTCACGAGTTGTTTCACAGATGAAAAAAAAAAGCTACGGAGTAGGAGTACGTACGCACGCTGACATGACGCGCCCGTTGCTGGCTTGTTGCCATGGAAAATGTTTGGCACCATCCTGCTGTCAGTTCGGAGTATAATTACACCACGTAGGAGTACATGTCTCGTTGCATAAAGCCAGAACAAACGTGTACGCAACTGCATGCTCCTGTACGCGCTACCAAACTCCGTCCTGTCACATGATTGTACCTCTTGGGCTCTTGGCGTTAGATGCCCTGAAAAGATGCGAACGCTTCGGGTACTGTATGTTAACCCCATGCCGTACGTGGTCCAGGTTTACGCCCGAAATCAGCTTGAGCTGCAAATATGGCCTCGTACACCAACTTTAGAACTTAAATTTACCAAATGGTACCTATTTAGTGATATAGCACATAAATCTACGACATTTCGTCGAGGAATTCGCAGAAAAGACTGATCAAGGATTAAACAAGGATTGACACATGAACTGACATATGGGACCCACCAGTCAGGCTGACATGGCATAGAGAACTTCTTTTTGCTGAGGTGAACGTGCATCAGCTGTAATTGTCAGGTCATCTCTTGTTGACCGCATGCATGGCTGCCCCCGCTCCCGAATGCTCTCCCGTCAACGAACAACTCAACGCCCGCTCCCTCAAGCTACCCTCCAACTAGTTCCTCTGCGGCCCGAGAAACAAAGCAAGGACGAGACGGCCGAAGCTTCTGCGCGCGTATCCGCCTCCTAACCAAGCGCCGCGCCCGCTGACGGCGAGCGGCGCCATGACAAACGCGAGGTCCAGCAACCCGACGACCGCGCACGGGCAACTCTCGAGCGACACCCCACCACGAACGGCGTCGTGCACGGCTGGCACTCCAGCCGCCGCCGCGCAAGTAATCGACGACCTCGCCGGCGGCCGCAATGGCACGACGCGGCTGGAAGGCTAGAGGACGAGCAGATGTTCGGGAATATCTCTGTGTGCTTCCTAGTCCCTCGGGGGAGTGGATAAAGACGAATTCGGGAACGCAGGAGGGCGAATCGACGGCGGCGATGTTGGGCCGGACTTGGAGAAGACGCTGGTGACGTCTCCGTCTCGGGTCATCTCAGCTTGCCGGTGACCGCGCCCCGCGTGCTCGCCGCCCAGTCCGCGCCGCGCCGCCCCGCCGACCGCGAGCTGGCCGTTCCGCCCCAGCCCAGGCTGGCCGCGAGCACAGGAGCTCCCCGCCGGCCGCGAGCGCAGGACGCGCCAGCCCGAGCGCTGGAGCTCCTCGACGGCCAGGGCATCGGCGAGCAAAAGAGCCATCGCCGCGAGGTGAGGCGGCGACCAGTGCTCCGGTTCTAGGTGGGGACGACAAGGTGGGGCGACGACCTGCACCGGAGCTGCGTTGACTACATCGGAATAGATCGGGGGGACAGGGAAGAAGAAGACATGTTTTTCTTATTTTTCGATTTTTTTTATTCGCCCTGGTGAGTAGGACCCGGTCCAACTCACAAATTGACCATATTTCTGCCACATCAGCCCTGACAAGTAGGTCCCACCTGTCAGATTGAGTGTCAATTCGTGATCAATCTTGAATTAGTCTTTTCTGCGAATTCCTCGACAAAATGTGGTAGATTTATGTGCTATATGTTGAATATATTAGCAATTTAGCACATGATTTAATTCGAAATAGCAGTAGATGAATTGCGACAGTAGCAAATACAGTAATCATGCAAACGTCTAGATCTAGTACAGTAGACAGATTGATACAATCTATTGCAAGAACTAGACATATGAATTCCAGTAACATCTCATACAGATGAAAGAGAGATACGTACGATGGAGCGGTAGCGGCACCGCCGTTGTTGTTGTTCCCGGTGTCGGCCATGTCGTTGATGAAGAGGTTGCCGATGTCGGGGAAGAAATCGTCGTTGGGGAAGTGGTCGCCGTCAGCAGTCGCGCTCATGCGCTCCCCAAAAACCTGATCGCCCCTCTCCCGTACAGGATCACAAGAGGCGGGGTTCCGGAGGCCTGCTGTCCCTTCTCGCGGTGCACGCCGGAAGGAGGGATGGAGAAGACTTGAATTGGCGGCGCAGTGTTTTGGAACGGTATGACGAAGTGGCGGCTAGGGTTTACCGTATGCGCGTATTTATATGCGGGCTGGGAGAGACGTGGGCGTAACTCCACGTCTGAGTCGGTTCGGCTCCACGATCCAGAAAGGAAACGGAAACGGTTTTGGAATTAAGCGTCCGTTAATTACCAAATTAATGACTCATTAAGTTTTCCCAATCGACAAAATAAAACGCTCTCGGCTCGGCTCATTCCCGCAACCCGCGGCGCGGCGCGTCGTGACGTGACGTGTCGTGACGAGGCGAGGCGTGGCGAGGCGGGCGGCGGAGGAGGAGGAGCGCGCGTGTGGCACACTCTCCTCTTGCCTTGCCTACTCATACATGAGCTAGAATGGCTCACCTTATAAGGTGCTCCCACTCTCTCCAAACTAGCAATGTGGGACTAAACTTTAGTCCCACTTACTCCACTTATTATTCATGAATGGGCCATGACAATTTCAGGATTTTAGTGGGCTTAGTGGGCTAGACATGTGAGCCCATATACATAGCCCATACAAAATTCCAACAATCCCCCACAAAGTGTCATTAGCACATTTCATAAACTCTGTTCCAAAACATTGTTTATATACCGGTGTTAGTGGAGACTGTTAAGTTGAACTTCCACTTAGAACATCATGCTTCACTAGTTCACAACTTGAATAGTGGACTACGCCTTGAACTACAAGTTTGCTGTGATACCAGTTTCACACAACATCTGAACCGATACTAGGCTGCCGCAAGGCTTCCCCGCGGTTTGGAGCGTATGCGTCATACTCCGAAGGCCTTTCATGAGTTTATTAGAGAGCACCCGATTCATAGACTGCGACGTTTAACAGTCAGACTCATATAGGTGAGTTCCTCAGGAGATGTTCTGTAGGACATCTCTGTTTATATAAATAAGCCACTTGGAACACATTGAGACAAATGTCAACCTACCGTACAGATCAGGAGAGTATTGCATCTTTTATGGAGTGGAATAAATATAAGGATACTCTCCTCTCAGCCGACCAACAGCTTGTCTCCCACTTCTAATTCACGGGATCTCCGATCACATAGAGTGGGTTACCACTGTGGGCAAACTCATAACGTGGGTCTCAAACCCCTCCCTCGATGCATTATCTATCACATTCCGTGATAAACCCTTTGTGAAGGGATCTGCCAAGTTCATAGACGTTTGGATATAATCCAACGCAATAACTCCGGAGTTTTTCAATTTCCTGACAGATTTTAATCTCTTTCACATGTCTTGATGACTTTGCATTATCCTTAGAACTGTTCACTTGACGATCACAGTTTGATTATCACAGTTCATTAGGATTGCGGGTATTGGTTTTTCAACCATAGGCAAGTCCATCAAGAGCTCACGAAGCCACTCTGCCTCAACAGTGGCTGTGTCTAATGCTGCGAGTTCTGCTTCCATAGTTGACCTCGTTAAAGAAGAAAAGACTTCCAGGAAACAGCGCCACCAAGTGTAAAAACATAACCACTAGTGGCCTTAAGCTCATCAGCATCAGATATACAATTAGAATCACTATATCCTTCCAGAACCTTGGGTTTCCGGTATAGTGAATTCCATAGCTCGCAGTGCCTTTTAAATAGCGCATAACTCTCTCAAGCGCACGCCAATGATCATCTCCCGGATTGGAAACAAACCGGCTCAATTTGCTCACAGCAAAAGAGATGTCAGGCCTCGTGGCACTCGCCAAATACATAAGCGAGCCTATAATCTGAGAATATCTCAGTTGATCTCTAGTAATCCGTTGATTCTTTCGAAGCAACAAACTAGCATCATATGGAGTTGAAGAAGGCTTGCAGTCACTATACCCAAAGCGATCAAGACCTTTTCCACATAGTGAGATTGAAGCAGTGTGATCCCACCATTATCATCTCTCAATAGCTTGATGTTCAAGATAACATCAGCTACTCCTAGATCCTTCATCTCAAAACAGCGAGATAAGAAATCCTTAACTTCCTTGATTAAATCAAGATTGGTCCCAAAGATCAATATGTCATCAACGTATAGACATAGAATAACTCCCTCGCCCCCACCATGGCGATAGTACACACACTTGTCAGCTTCGTTTACAACAAAGCCTTCAGCAGTCAAAGTCCTTTCGAACTTTTCATGCCATTGCTTAGGTGCTTGCTTGAGGCCGTATAATGACTTCAATAACTTGCACACCTTGCCTTCCTGAGGGTACTACGAAACCATCTGGCTGCTCCATGTAAATTTCCTCGTCCAACTCTCCATTAAGGAAAGCCGTCTTAACGTCCATTTGATGAACGAGAAGACGTGTGAGGCAGCCAGAGATAGTAGCACACGAATAGTGGTCAGTCTAGCACAGGTGAGTAAGTATCAAAGAAGTCTTCACCTTCTTTCTGGGTATAACCCTTGGCCACAAGCCTTGCCTTGTACTTTTCAATTGTACCATCAGGCCTAAGCTTTTTCTTGAACACCCACTTACATCCTACAGGTTTACACCCATAAGGACGATCAGTGATTTCCCAAGTTCCGTTAGCCAAGATGGAATCCATCTCGCAACGGACAGCCTCCTTCCAGTAGTCAGCATCAAGAGATGCATAAGCTTCTGAAATAGTCCTGGGTGTGTCATCCACGAGATACACAATGAAATCATTACCAAAGGACTTTGCAGTCCTCTGTCTCTTGCTCCTTACAGGAACTTCATTGTCATCCTCCTCGGGATTCTCAACGTGTTCTATCGGAATGGTGGATTCAGGAATCTCAGCTAATTCCTGACCAGATGAAACAGGTTTCTCCTGATTTGATGAGCTAGACATATCCTTCATAGGAAATATGTTCTCAAAGAAAGTCGCATCATTCGACTCCATAATCGTACCAACATGCATGTCGGATACCTCAGATTTTACTACCAAGAATCTATAACCAATGCTATTAAAAGCATAGCCCAGAAGAACACAATCTACGGTTTTTGGTCCAAGCTTGCGCTTCTTGGGAATTGGTATATTGACTTTCGCCAAACAACCCCAAGTACGTAGGTAGGAGAGTTTTAACCTTTTCCTTTCCCATTCCTCAAATGGAGTAATGGTTTTATTCTTTGTGGGAACTCGGTTTAGGACATGACATGCAGTCATTAGCGCCTCCCCCCACCATGCCTTGGAGAGACCCGAAGTGTCTAACATGGCGTTAACCAAATCAGACAACGTTCGGTTCTTTCTTTCAGCCACTCCATTTGACTGAGGTGAGTAGGGAGGCGTCCTCTCATGAATAATACCGTGTTCAGCACAAAAAGAATTAAACTCGTTGGAAAAATACTCTCCACCACGATCAGACCTAAGCCGTTTAATTTTACGATCAAGTTGGTTCTCTGCTTCGGCCTTATAGTTCTTGAAATAAGTTAAAGCTTCATCTTTAGATTTCAGAAGATACACATAACAATATCTAGTGGAGTCATCAATAAGTGTCATGAAATATTTCTTTCCACCTTTGGTCAATACGCCATTCATCTCACAAAGATCAGAATGTATAAGTTCTAGTGGTGCCAAGTCTCTCGCCTCCGCGGTCTTGTGAGACTTGCGAGGTTGTTTAGCTTGAACACACACTTGACATTTGGAACCTTTAATAGTACTGAATTTCGGAATTAAACTCATATTTGCTAACCGCGTCATGCAACCAAAATTAATATGACAAAGTCGCGAATGCCAAACATCACAATCATTATCGTGGCAAACATTATTAATAACTTTGGTGCAAATATCTGACAAGGATAAGCGGAACAAGCCTCCGCACTCATAGCCTTTACCAATAAATTGTCCATACTTGGAAATTACAACTTTATTAGACTCGAAAACCAACTTAAAACCATCTCGACATAAACGTGAGCCGCTGACGAGATTTTTATTGATGGAGGGCACATGATGAACGTTCTTCAGCCGCACGATCTTCCCCGAAGTAAACTTCAGATCGACCGTACCAACACCACGAACAGTAGCATGTGACCCGTTCCCCATCAGCACGGGGGAAGTCCCTGTGACCTGATAAGAAGAGAACATAGAAGCATCAGCACAAACATGTACATTGGCACTTGTGTCAATTAACCATTCAGGTGAAAGACAAACTGAAAGAATAGTGGGAACTATACCGTACCCAGAGTCCTTCATCTCAGTGTCAGCCATGACAACATTAGCGGTCTTGCCGCTGTTCTCCTGCTGCTGCAGCTCATAACGCTTGGGGCACTTAGGAGCCCAATGGGTCAGTTCACCGCAAACGTGACATGACCCCTTTCTCTTCTTGAAGTTGGTAGAGTGCGACGGCTTAAACTTGCCATCGGGCTTGCCTTTACCCTCGGATTTCTTCTTGATATTTAGGCTTGTTGGGAGGGTAATGTTTCTTCTGTACCACATGAGCAGAAGAACCTACCTCAACAACCCGAGCACGTGTATCCTTTGCTCTCGCCTTCTCTTCCACATCAAGAGATCCGATGAGGTCCATTACGGAAAACTCCTGTCTCTTGTGTTTTAGAGAAGTAGCAAAGGTGCTCCATGAAGATGGAAGCTTGGCAATAATGCCTCCGGCCACAAACTTGTCCGGTAACATACACTTAAAGTGCTCAAGTTCTTTAGCGAGTGACTGTATCTCATGAGCCTGTTGAACAACAGAGCGCTCATCAGTCATCCTGTAGTCATAGAATTGCTCCATGACATACAGCTCGCTACCAGCATCCGAGGCCCCAAATTTGGCCTCGAGTGCAGCCCACATATCCTTGCCGTTATCAAACGACATATACGGATCCACGATGGAATCATCGATAATACCGAGGAGGGCACTTTTAAACATAGTGTCCATATCCTCAAAGGCCTCCAGCTGTGCTGGATTGAGATCGCCCTCAGGCTTGCCCTTGGTGGCCGCATAGCAGCGCAAGGTTTGAAACCATAGCACTGCTCTCGTGCGCCACCTCTTAAAGTCCACACCCTTGAAAGGGATTGGCCTTGTCGCCGCAATGACAGACGGCGCAGGTGCAAGAAATTGCCTATAATCAGGTTTTTGGATTGTTGAATATATTAGCAATTTAGCACATGATTTAATTCGAAATAGCAGTAGATGAATTGCGACAGTAGCAAATACAGTAATCATGCAAACGTCTAGATCTAGTACAGTAGACAGATTGATACAATCTATTGCAAGAACTAGACATATGAATTCCAGTAACATCTCATACAGATGAAAGAGAGATACGTACGATGGAGCGGTAGCGGCACCGCCGTTGTTGTTGTTCCCGGTGTCGGCCATGTCGTTGATGAAGAGGTTGCCGATGTCGGGGAAGAAATCGTCGTTGGGGAAGTGGTCGCCGTCAGCAGTCGCGCTCATGCGCTCCCCAAAAACCTGATCGCCCCTCTCCCGTACAGGATCACAAGAGGCGGGGTTCCGGAGGCCTGCTGTCCCTTCTCGCGGTGCACGCCGGAAGGAGGGATGGAGAAGACTTGAATTGGCGGCGCAGTGTTTTGGAACGGTATGACGAAGTGGCGGCTAGGGTTTACCGTATGCGCGTATTTATATGCGGGCTGGGAGAGACGTGGGCGTAACTCCACGTCTGAGTCGGTTCGGCTCCACGATCCAGAAAGGAAACGGAAACGGTTTTGGAATTAACGCGTCCGTTAATTACCAAATTAATGACTCATTAAGTTTTCCCAATCGACAAAATAAACGCTCTCGGCTCGGCTCATTCCCGCAACCCGCGGCGCGGCGCGGCGCGGCGCGTCGTGACGAGGCGAGGCGTGGCGAGGCGGGCGGCGGAGGAGGAGGAGCGCGCGTGTGGCACACCTCTCCTCTTGCCTTGCCTACTCATACATGAGCTAGAATGGCTCACCTTATAAGGTGCTCCCACTCTCTCCAAACTAGCAATGTGGGACTAAACTTTAGTCCCACTTACTCCACTTATTATTCATGAATGGGCCATGACAATTTCAGGATTTTAGTGGGCTTAGTGGGCTAGACATGTGAGCCCATATACATAGCCCATACAAAATTCCAACACTATATCACTAAATAGGTACCATTCGGTAATTTTGAGTTCTAAGGTCATCTCCAGCGGGGCTGCTCATTTGCCCCGGACTGGTCCGTTTTGAGCAGCCTGGCCCAAAACCAGGCCCCAGCGGGGCTGCTCAACCCACGGCCTGGTCCCTTTTCAGTCCGCGGATGCTCAAATCCGACCCAAATTTGGGTCAGATTTGAGCAGCCCACGGACACGAAACGGACGCGCGCGCTCGGTCGTGTCCATTTTTCGGTCAAAGGGGTGGCCCGCCGGCCAGTGACCGCGGCGACGGCTCGGCTACCCACGGGGTCCTATTTAAATGGGACCCGCGGCCACGCGTCCCTCCCCACGCGCACCGCCTCCTCGCAGTCACCACCCACTTCACTGCCCTCGCAGTCACCACCGCCTCCTCCCCTCGCCTTCCTCGCCGCCGGCCATGGGCCGCAGCTGGCTAAACTGGGGCCGTGGAAAGAACGACCACGAGGCCGGCGGCTCACGACGCCGCCGCGAGCCCTCGCCCTCTCCCCCGCTCCCTCCTCCACCGCCGCTCACCCGCCTCCAGCGCGCCCAATCCGAGCAGGCGCGCACGCCGCCGGCCTCTCCCCCTCCTTCTTCTCAGGCACCGTTCCGCCTGGTGCCCGCCAGGGTCCGCGACCGGCCCTACCTCAATAAGAGGAGGTGCCAATGGTACTGGGACCGTACGATCCCAGTGCCATGGCCAGATGTCCACCTCCCCGACGGGTGGCATCTGAACAGGGACAGGATCCCTGTGCCGCCGGTGCCGCGGTCCGGCGCGGCGCGGGAGGTGGAGATCCACCGCCGGCGCGATGAGCTGCCACCGGACCTGCGCGCCCACCCGGCGTTCGCGGTGAACAGTCCCCACTGGGACACTTGGTTCACCGATGAGCACGACCTGCGCCGCAGGTCGTACTTCGGTGCGCGCCGCGCCCGCGGGGAGCCCCAGTTCCCGCCGCCGTCACCTCCACGCCAGGCGAGGCGTGGAGCCGCCCCCCAACGTCCCCTCCGCATTGGCGGCCGCGCCCCGGTCGTCAAGGACGAACCAGAGGAGGAACCTCCTCAATGGTTCGAGGAGGAGGACGACCAGGACGTCGACATGGCCGAGCCCGAGCCCAACGAGGAGCTCCAGCTGGCCATGGCCATCGAGGCCTCCAGGAGGGAGGCGGAAGCAGCGGCCGAGGCGGAGGCCCGCGCGCTGGAGGACGCCCTCGCGGCGGTGGCCGCGCAGCAGGCGGCGGAGGCGGCAGAGGCCCGCGCAGCCGGCGCGCGGGCTGTGGACGAGGCCGTGGCGGCCATCCACGCCCAGCAGGTCGACGACTACCCCTACGACGAGGAGGTAGACGACGACGGGCGCGATGAGAACGCCCCGGTGCCGGCCTGGTTCGAGCCCCTTGTGGGCATGCGCTGGAGGTGGGAGGCGCCACCACCAGAGCACCTCGTGCCGCCGCCCCGGCCTGCCACGCCGCCACCGCGGACCCAGCCTCCCACGCCGCAGGCGGCCAGGGCCGCCCCGCTGCCACCCCACCTCGCCCCCGAGACTCCCGACTACGTCATCCTGGATGACTAGGAGCTCCGGGGCCAACTCCGGCGCCGCCATGCCACTGGCCAGTGGCCGTCTAGCCCTAGCTAGACGTTTATTTTATGTTTTTTTTTTTTAGGTTGTAAATCTATGGGCCCCTGTGGGCCCTACTAAATCTATCGAATGTCCTCTTTTGGTATGAGCAGCCCCACTGGGGGCACCTGGTCCGGGCCGTGTCCGAGGACAGCGGACGGCTGCTCAAACAGACAAAATACGGACCAAACTGGTCCGCATTTGAGCAGCCCCGCTGGAGATGACCTAAAGTGGTAGTTCTATGCTAATTTCTCTACACCAACCGGAACATTGAGCCGGACCCGGACGCGCGCAGTAATCGTCTCGCCGCCGTGCGGACGGAGTTGCCTCACAGCCGTGCGCGGTGCGCCACATCTAGTAGCTTCACAGCTCTCTTTCGAACAAGGCTGTCCTCTTCCTCTTGGATCCATCAAATGCCGGTTCTGCATCCTGCCAAGTGCCAATGAGTAGATCTCGGCGTAATAATTCGTGCAATAGTGGACCATCTAGTGAATCTGAACTACGTGTCCTCACTCTTCGGTTCTGTTTTTAAGTTACTGGAAAGTGTCTCGTGCTCGTGCCAGTTAGAAAAATCCGAAAGTATTATTAATAAGTTTAAAAAATTCTGACAAAAAAAACTGATGTAATAAATGGTGTATCCCATAAACATGCAAATATTCAATTTCAGATACAAAGTATTATGTGATACACAAAAATGACAAAACGCGCTAAAATTTAGCAATTTGAAATAGGCATATTCAGATCAACAAGTATTTGTAATTTTTTCCCCACATTTGTAGGTTACACTTTTATAATATTTTAAAACTCTTTTTTTTCTAACCGGCGGGAGCACCGGTGCCCAGGTGCACCAAATCCCCACCGCTAAGTTACCTACAATTTTCTACAAATCTCGGTAATGTTTGTGAACCTTTGGATGAACAACATTTTGGATGAACAACATCGGCAACGTCTCACCTTGCCCTGCATATAATTTGTCGACACAAAAATTGCACTAACATTTTACTAGACATTCTAAAGTGCCAGTATAGGTGACTAAAATATTACGGAAAATGCTACACAACTAAGAATTAACATAAAAACTATTTTCTGAAAATGTTATTTCGAAGAATTAAGAGTAACATCCATTTTTATCGTCAATGATAGCCTATACCGGTAGAAATGTTATTTCCTGACATATTTCCATGCATGATACTACATTTGTTTTAGGAAGATATCATCTCTTAGCTATTATTAACACTTGAATACTCACCGTCTAGAACTACATAACATTTTTCCATACCTAAAACTTTGTATAAATTTGTGACGGCTATCTTGAGGTCTTGACAACTACTCGTTATTAGTTTGTTGACCATACCATATGGCTATGGGAACTAGCGCGACCAAAAAAGTTCGACGTTACATATAAATATGGGAACTAGCGCGACCGAAAAAAAGTTCGACGTTACATATAAATATGGGTTCTAGTTTTCAATTCAATTTGTTAAGACGAACCCGGCGATGATGATGAATTGGAAATTGGATTAAAGGTTTACGAGATTAATCATCTCCAATATTCAAATTTAGCAATTAACCCGATCGACGATGAAGTGACAGATTCTGCATACATGTACGCGATCTCTCTGTAGCTAGGATTTCCTACTGTATGCCACCATACCGCCACACAGGGAGAGAGAATATCTAGTGCTACCAATGCCTTATATAGGTGCTATATGATGCTACTATTTAAAAAAAAACTTTAAATGTACCAAAAAAATCTAGTAAAAAATGAATATTCAAGGAGTGTGTTTACAACCTCTAAACTTTCAGACCCAAACCCGAAATGAACATTGAGAAACAAAAAACACATATCTAGCACGAATAGTGTCACGAAAACGACAAAAACAAAATTCACACTATTCACACATAGATTTATATTTTTTTTGTTTCTTAATGTGCTTTTCGATTTTAGACCTGAAATTTTTGGATGTTATATAGACATTCCTCGTGAACAATGAAAGTTTTTCCTACAATTTTTTGGAACATTTAAAAAATGATCTTTTGAATAGAAGCATGGTATCATCTAAGTGATGGTAGCACTGGATATATCCTCCACACGGGAGCACTAATTAACTAGGGTATGTAGCCAAGTTAGATTAGCCGTTTTATTATAATCGTAGACATTTGGAAGTGCAATATCATGAGACTATAGATTTACGGAAAATGCTAGATAACTCGGAATTAATGAAAAAAAATATTTTCTGAAAATTTATTTTCAAGAATTATCAATGACATGTTTATTATCAAGTGATATCCTATATACTGGCAGAAGTGTTATTTTCTGACATCCTTGCCTTGTGTACATGTTCCAACCTCATTGCTTGTACTTCAAAATAATTTCACCATTGGAAAACAAAAACTCCAAAAAAATTACATAAATGATCCTACCCAAACATGTCTCGGTGTACTTGATGTACTCCCCCCGACTCAAAATAATTGTTCAACGCAAAAAAAAAAAATTCCTCATGAGCTTTGGACTGATCACGTCATTAACTCCTCATGAGCTTTATTCTAGTAGAGCAAAATACCAAGGAACTTTCACAAGTGAAGAGACTTCTATCCGCAACGAAGGCAAAAAAGAAAGGAAAAAAGGATGGCGCCACACCGTAGCATAACAGAGCCGCCATTCTAACGGAAAAGGGTTGCCCAAAAGCTCCTTTGCTTGTCACTTTTCTGTGGTAAACTTTGCCTTTGCTACCAAATTACGTTGGCAGAAAGCTTCTGCCGCCCACTCATTCGCGTTGTAATTGGATGGGTGGCAGCCTAGCTACGCGGTGAACTTTCTTTCACATCATGGGTGGCTTTTTGATCAGTAGCTAGCTAGGTCCCTTGGTCCGTCCAAGAACTCGCAGCCAGGATTCCGCCAGGCGGTTGTTACTGCCACGCCACTAGTTCTGATATGGTAAATCATGGAGCTCTGGAATCATATGCAGCACGTCCACCATCGAGCCATCGTCGTTTGCCGCGAAGAATCACACTAGCCTACGTGGTACACTCTGGTTAAAGACAACGCTAGCTGTGGTTTGTGGGTTGACATTTTCATGCTGGGACCAGCTCAGAGCAATCCTTTATTTTCTTGTAAAGAATATTGATGAACATGTCGGTTTATACTGTCCGTGCATGCTGGGTGCCTGTAACATTGAACGAAAACCATCTCCTGTCCTTTCTGCTGATCAAATGTCCTGGCCATGTTAGAGCATCTCCAGTGGATCCTCTATCCGGTCCTCCACAGCGATATAGAGGATGTTAGGCGAAAAAACGCGTCCCAGTGGCTCCTCCATATTAAGTGTAAAATACCGTACCGTATACGGTACGGTTGGCCCATGGCCTGTTAAGCGACCGGTTCGGTCTCAGGTTGTAACCTAGACTTGCTCGTCAAGTTGTATGTTGTTGTTCGATCTATATAAACAATGAGCCAGCCGTAGGGGTCACCACGGCAAACAAATCTCTGTTTCTAACTTGGTATCAGAGCGCATTCTCGCTCCTCGGATCCGATCTCGCTCGCGACGATGACTTCCGCGATGCAGGTCTCCACAATCGCTGGTGCGCTGTCTTCCGCGTCCACCTCCATCCCCGCCGGCGTCCCCACCGCGCTGCCCACCGCTCTCCCCTCCGGCTACTCCAACACGATCACCGTACGCCTCGACCGCTCCAATTATCTCCTTTGGCGCACACAGGTGATTCCACACATCGCCGGTCAAGGCCTCTATGGCTTCCTCGATGGCAGCTGCAAAGCGCCGCCGGCCCAGATCACCACGGGCACCGGAGCCAACGCCAAGACCGAGCCCAACCCTGAGTTCGCTCTCTGGTGGTACACCGATCAGAGGGTTCTCAGCATCCTCGTCGGCGCAATGACAGAAGACATGGTCGGCCAGATGGTAGGCCGTCATACCGCCGCCGCCGTCTGGGAGTGCACCGCCCAGATGTTCTCCGCTCAGAATCGTGCAGGCATCCGTCAAATCCGTCGACAGCTCTCGACGATGAAGAAATTGGACATGTCCGCTGCTGAGTACTACCAGAAGATGAAGGGCTTCGCTGACGCTATGGCTATGGTTGGCGCCCCGATCTCTGATGATGAACTCATCGATCATATTTTGGTCGGTCTCGGTCCACAATACGAGGGTCTTCAATCCTCGATGAACGTGCTGCAAGCCGCTGGTTCCGTACTGTCTCTCTCGGAGTTCTACTCCCTGCTGCTCTCCGCCGAAGCCATGAAGGAAGCCACCTCCCACGCCACCGATTTTTCGTCCTCGGCAAACGCGGCTACGCGCCAGGGCAACTTTGGACAGGGCGGTGGGCAACCGCCATTTGATGCCACCGGTGGACGCTTCAACGGGCGCCCCACGAGCGGACAGCAGCCTGGTCACACCGGAGGCGGCCCGTCCTATGGTAGTGGCCAGAACCCGTATGGAGGCAGTCAAGGAAATCGCCCCCGCAATGATGGCGGTGGGGGCAACGACCAGGGAGGCAATGGTCGTCGTCAACGACCTCGATGCCAGATCTGCAAGGCGTGGGGCCATGAGGCTCTAGCCTGTCGGAACCGTTTTAACCACGGGTTCCAACCCGAGGAACGCCGTTCTGGCAATGCCGCAGCCTCTCAGCCGCAGGAAGATAAGCCCTGGTTTTTCGACACAGGTGCCACCGATCATCTCACCAATGACATGGCCCATCTTGGTGTTCACGAGCGCTATCAGGGAAAGGATCAAATTCAGGTCGCCAACGGTGCAGGTATGTCAATTACGCATATTGGTCATTCTCGATTAGCTGGTCCTTCTCACTCGCTCGATCTTCGTAACATTCTTCGTGTTCCTGGTCTTAGCAAAAATTTGCTATCTGTTTATCGCTTGGTGTCTGACAACAACATCTTTATCGAATTTCATAAATATTTCTTCTTGGTGAAGGACAAAGCCACAAGGAGAACCATACTTCGCGGTAGGAGTCGCGGGGGTCTCTATCCTCTACCATTCGGCCGTGCCTCTTCTTCCGACCGTGTTGCTTCTTTCAGCGCCAAGCTTTCCACCGACCAGTGGCATCAACGATTAGGTCATCCTTCGAATAAAGTAGTTAGGGATATTGTCAAGACCAATAATCTCCAGTGTTCCTCGAGTCATGATAGTTCTGTGTGTGATGCGTGTCAAATGGGTAAAAGTCATCAACTTCCATATAGTTCCTCTTCTCGGGTCTCTCATGCACCACTTGAGCTTGTTCATACTGATGTATGGGGCCCCGCTCTTCCCTCCTCTAGAGGTTTCAAGTATTATGTGAGTTTTATTGATGATTTTAGTCGTTACTGCTGGATATACCTCATCAAAAATAAATCTGACGTTGAAAATATCTTCTATGTGTTCCAAGCTCATGTTGAGCGGTTGCTCAACACTAAAATCCGTGATGTTCAGTCAGATTGGGGTGGTGAGTATCACCGTCTTCATGCTAATTTCCAGCGCATATGTATCTCCCATAGGGTATCATGTCCTCATACTTCACAACAGAACGGCATCGCGGAGCGTAAACACCGTCATCTTGTCGAGACTGGGCTTGCCCTTCTTGCCCACTCCTCCCTCCCCCTTCGCTTTTGGGATGAAGCGTTTCTCGCCGCTTGCTACTTAATTAATAGGATGCCCTCTCCTGTGCTAGACAATCAAGCTCCTATCTCTCGACTTCTAGATATCTCGCCAGACTATTCATTTTTGCGCGTTTTTGGTTGTGCTTGCTGGCCGAGTCTTCGTAAATATAATTCTCGTAAACTCGAGTTTCGTTCCAAGATGTGCGTCTTTCTTGGTTACAGTCCCCTTCACAAAGGTTATAAGTGTCTAGATCGAAGTACCGACCGCATCTATATTTCTCGCGATGTTGTTTTCGACGAGAAAGTTTTTCCCTTCGCCACTCCTGGTGTCATAGTTGATGTCACGCCCCTTCGTCCAGTTTCTTTTCCTACCGATGAACCAGCTATTCAGAATACTAATACACATAATTATGACATCTCCATGTTACCGGTTGATGCCCCTGTTGCTGTTTCTGTTCCTGTGCAGGTTCCTCCCGAGGTGCACCCAGGCGTGATCGACGTCCCGGCTACTACGATCGACGTCGCGGGCGTGCATGTGCATGGCGCGCGTCCCGGCGCGGCCCCTGCTCCCGATCGAGGCTCTCCACGTGCCGAGCCCGCTTCCTCGCCCCGGGCCTCCTCCGCTGGGCCGGCCAGCGCCCCAGGCTCTCCCGCTGCTGGGCCGACGTCGGCGGCCTCCCTGGACTTCCCTTCGTTTCGGGCTGGGCCGTTGCTCCTTATGCCCCCTCCGACTCAGCCAGATGAACCTGCATCGACTGCGACGTCGTCACCTCCTCAGCCAGCGGCGACTGCATCTGTTTCTGAGCCAGCGGTGCCTCTGGTCGATTCAACTGCTGCGCCCCCGCCTCGCACTATTCAGACTAGACTGCGCAATGACATTCATCGTCCAAAGCAGTTTAAAGATGGCACTGTCCGCTATGATCCCTACCGTCGTCGTGCTTTTTTCGCTATTCCTGCGTCTCATCGCACGGCTCTGACTGAACCAGCCTGGCGTTCTGCAATGGAAGCTGAGTTTGATGCCTTGCAACGCAATCAGACCTGGATTTTGGTACCACGTCCTCCTGGCACAAATATTGTTGGAAGTAAGTAGATTTTTAAAACTAAGTATCGTCCTGATGGTTCAGTTGACAAGCACAAAGCCCGTCTTATGGCACGTGGATTCACTCAGCAGTATGGTATTGATTATCATGACACTTTTAGTCCTGTTGTTAAGCCAGTTACCGTGCGTCTGGTCGTCTCCTTGGCTGTTTCACGAGGATGGTGTCTTCGTCAGATTGATGTTAGTAATGTTTTTCTCCATGGCTTTCTTCAGGAGGAAGTATACATGCAGCAGCCTCCTGGCTTTGAGGATTCTCGTCACCCCCAGCATGTTTGTAAATTGCAGCGTGCTCTTTATGGCCTCAAGCAGTCTCCACGTGCCTGGTATGCGCGTCTCAGTGAACGGTTGCATCAACTTGGGTTCACTTCGAGTAAAGCCGACACCTCCTTATTTATCTTCCATCATCGTGATATCAGTATCTATATGCTTGTGTATGTCGATGACATCGTTATTGCTGGATCTTCTCCTGCTGCTGTCGATCGACTGGTTCAGACCCTCTCGGTCACTTTTCCTATTAAGGATATGGGCCGATTGGAGTATTTTCTTGGCATTGAGGCGGCCTACACATCTGATGGGATGATTTTGACTCAACATAAGTATGCTCTTGATTTACTTCATCGTGCTAACATGGAGTCTTGTCGTGCTGTTACCACACCGATGTCTACCACAGATAAATTGTCTCGTCTAGATGGGGACTTACTCAGCACGGATGATGCGTTCAAATATCGCAGCCTCGTTGGTGGCCTTCAGTACCTTACCTTGACAAGGCCGGATCTCTCGTTTGCTGTTAACAAAGTCTATCAGTATCTCTCTCAGCCTACCACTGTTCACTATGAAGCAGTGAAGCGGATCTTGCGGTATATCAAAGGTACTGTGTCTACTGGTTTGAGATTTCAGCGTGCCCACTCCACTGTTCTCAATATCTTCACCGATGCGGACTGGGTCAGCTGTTCTGACGATCGTCGCTCTACTGGAGGTTATGCGATTTATCTTGGCCCTAATCTGATTTCTTGGAGCTCTCGCAAGCAGCCCACTGTTTCTCGTTCAAGCACTGAAGCTGAGTATAAAGCCTTGGCGAATGGCACTGCTGAAGCTACTTGGGTTTAGTCAGTTCTTCAGGAACTTGGCGTGAGTCAGTCCTCTCCGCCCGTCTTATGGTGTGATAATCTTGGAGCCACGTATCTCTCCGCCAATCCGGTATTCCATGCTCGGACGAAGCATATTGAGATCGATTTTCACTTTGTCCGCGTGAAAATTGCCCAGGGTGCTCTCCTTGTTCGGTTCATCTCGTCAGGTGATCAGATTGCCGACATTTTCACCAAGCCTTGTACTCAGATTATACTCCGTAGGTTTCGTTCCAATCTAAACCTTGTTCACGACGGTTCAGATTGAGGGGGAGTATTAAGTGTAAAATACCGTACCGTATACGGTACGGTTGGCCCATGGCCTGTTAAGCGACCGGTTCGGTCTCAGGTTGTAACCTAGACTTGCCCGTTAAGTTGTATGTTGTTGTTCGATCTATATAAACAATGAGCCAGCCGTAGGGGCCACCACGGCAAACAAATCTCTGTTTCTAACTCTCCAAACGGGCGTCGACAATTTGGACGCCCTAGAGGACCACCTCGCATCCTCCACTCCTGGAGGACGAACAGAGGATCCTCCATCGCCCCAGCGCTCAACTGCTCGCCTAGAAATTGCTCCCGCGCCCGTCCGGAGCTCTCAACCGCGTCCTCCTCCCTGCTAGATAAATTGCAAGAGTGGGAATTTAGTCGGGGGGCACCATGGCCGGCGGCGGTCGATCTCGGGGTGGGAGAGGGACGGCGGGGGTCGAGCTCGGGGTGGGTACCGGCCGGCGGCGGTCGAGCACGGGGTGGGAAGCCGCAGCCGCCATGGCCCCCTGCTCGAGGTCGCTCCCGCAACAGCCATGGCCTCTGGACCTTTGTGGGGGAGCTCGGGCTCGGGCTCTAAGGCGGCCGACGGGGCGGGGGTGGACCTCGGGTTGGGAATCGAACCGCCGGAGGGGGCTCGGGGTGGGAAGCGGCCGGTGGAGCTCGGGGAGAAGAGCTTGGGGTTGGGAATCGAACCGCCGGAGGGGGCTTGGGGTGGGAGACGGCCGGTGGAGCTCGGCGGAGGGGGCTCGGGGGTGGCAGGCGGCCGGTGGAGCTTGGGAACCGCTCTGTCGAGACATCGTAGTAGTTTTCATAGACGGGGGTGCCATGAGACTACGGTAGAGACGTGGGGTAACGGGATAGAGTAGTAACACAGAACACGGGATTTTACCCAGGTTCGGTACGTCGCGACAGTACGGCGTACCTACTCCTGCACTTCTCACTAATTGGGACTAAAGCCCGTTTATCAGGGTTACAATGTGAGGGTGTAGATCTAGCTTCTCGGCGAGGATGAGCTTCTCGGCGAGTTGCGTAGAGCTTGAACTTGTTGTGTCTAACTTAACTTGTTTTAATCTATCTCCCGTCCGGCTTTATATAATAGCCGGATTAGGGCTTACAGAATAAGAAACCTAGAAGACTACGTTTAACTTGTAACTTGGAAAGCAAGGAATCCGTCTTCTCCTCCAAGCCAGATCACGCGGGCCGTGATCCGGGTTCTTCTAGAATCCGGCTTCTGCGCGTCGGACTACTGGGCCGCCCAATGGACCTAAGCCCATTACCATTTAGGCCACCCTGGCAGTCCGGCTCTTTGTCTACCATCTTCTATACCCCTATTCAGTATATATCCGACAGTAGCCCCCAGGAAGGATCAAAACTCTGATTCTCCGCCTTTCATCAAATACATTTTGTCCGGGAAATCTTGATTCAGCAGTCTTGATTTTTTCTACTTTCCTTTTGAAGGAGATGGTAACATGAAACTCGGAACTATGAAAATCCGGCTTTTCTTCTCGCGATCCTTCGCGGAAAAGGAACTCATTACGTCAGCGTATTAATCATGCTGACGCAAGCGACGCTTGGTTCCACGCGGGAAACCCCTCAGCGTATCTCTGACAGATTCTCACGGGAAACGAGGAGATAGCCATCATTCCCCTGTCGTTTTATTTCCCGGATTTTCCGGCGAGCGACACGCGTTGAACATCCAACGGTCAAAAGAGCCGTTGGCACGTATCTAAACGATTTTTCGGCTATAAATAGCCATCCTCGTCCTCCTCAGAAATTTTCCTCACTCCCCTCACTGTCCACACCATTGCTGCGAACGCGAGCTCGAGAGCAAGCCCTGTCCCGACGCACGCGTCCTTCGCACGCCGGAACGCAACGCGCCACCGAAAGATGGCCTCCTCGCCGTCATCGCCAACCCGCGCCGCCATCGATGAGCTCGTCAGCGATCTGGATCCGCAGCCAGGATCGCCTAAGCACGCCGGCGGCGAGCCAGAGAAAACTACGGCCTCCGCGGCGGGCGTAGAAAACTCTTCCGCCGCCGCGGACGTTGCGTCATCAAGTGCTGCGACAACCCCACCGTTTGCACCCGAAACGGTGGAGGAAAAGATCGAGCTCCTCGGCGACGAACTCGCCGCCGCGGAGGCTGCCGCCGCCGCCACCGCCGGAGCGGACGAGGAAGCTGAATCTACAGGCAACTGGATTGCCTGCAGTATTCCTCCGGCTCTCCTTCCAAACTTGGAGAAGGAGGGCCTGGTACTTAAGAAGAAATGGCGGCTTCCGGAGGAAGAAACCGAGCCAACGCCGCAGAACGGCGAAAGGGTAATTCTCACTTCCCACCTCTTACGAGGTATGGGGCTTCCGCCTTCTTCTTTCTTCCTCCAAGTTCTTTCTCATTATAACATCCAGCCCCACAATCTTCCCCCCAATTCCATTCTATACATGGCCGGCTTTCAGGCCTTGTTTGAAGGCTACTTAGGGCTAGAACCTAGGTTAGACTTCTGGATGTACTGCTTTGGAGTTAAGCGGAACTCTTCGGAGGGCGCACTCCCAACTTGCGGGACCATATCCTTCACTCTTCGGAGATTCCGAGAGGATTGGTTCCCCAAGATCAAAACCTCAGAATCCGTCAAATTTTGGACGGGTTCTTTCTTTTATCATCCCGACGTGCCTTTTCCTAAAAAGGCCGTCGGGGTTCCACCTTTTGTGAATTCTGCCGCCGTTCCCCAGGATAACTGGGAACAGAAGCCGTCCAAGTTCTGCCGCCAGATCTACTAAAGATCAAGCGGCGCATCGCCAAGCTCACCTCCATGGATCCGCCTCTAACTGGCATGGACACGGTTCTATGCTGGCTGATTAGGCGGATCCAGCCACTAGCCAACCACAGCGGCCGTCTCCTGTGCGAATACACGGGAGTCAAGGATCCGATGCGGACATCCGCCAAGGATTGGCCCACAAAGGAACTTAGGCGGCGCATCAATCAGTTGGTCGCATCGCGCGACCAATACACAGAGAGTCAGCCAATGTACACAGCCGAAAATCCGGTTCCCAAGGTAATTTTTCAGTCATTTGGGTACAGTTTTATTTTTTTCTCGGATTTCCTAGCTTCTGATTTTGATCTTTGCTTGTTCGACAGTTCGCGGATCTTTCAGACTCGGACTTGGTGTCCGAGGCTGAGCTGGACGCGCTGCGCACCGCCGCTACAGGTGGACGCAAGCGCAAGAAGATAACTTCCTCGGAAGAAATTATCGATCTTGACGGAATCCCCGTCGCCACCTCCAGGTTCTTTCTTCTGGAGTTTTCTTTTATGGGAACTTTTTTCATCCATCTTCGGTGTTTTAAACTTTTCCGGATTTTATGTTTTTAGCCTGCAGCCTTCCACCCTGAAGCCGAAGAAGCTGAAGAAACACAAGGTTTCTTCCAGCCGAGGCAGCCAACCTTCTCCCGCCGTAGCCCCGGAGACGCCACGCACAATGGCGGAAGAGCCTACTGCAGCCCCCACCACCAAGCCCCCAGAGCCCAGCCAGCCCGTTGTGTCCGACACGGACACGAGGGAAAGGGCGGCTCCAGAGGTGGGAAAATTACCTCGGACTTTCGACGAGGAAATTCCCACCTTTGACAAGGATTTCAAAGCTATCAATGACGGCTTGGACGCAGCCGGGAATCTCTTCGCGGAGTACGCGAAAGAGTTTAAAGAAAACTTGGCAGGTTTGCAGCGCATGAGCCAGGTATATAACTCTAGCCCCCAAGCATTAAACCAAATGCGTATTTTTTGCTTTGATGTTTTTTTTTGTAATCATTCTTTCCCTTGCTATGTTTCAGCAAACCTCCGAAGCCATTAACAGGGAAGTTTTCAAGAAACTCACCATCAAGAATAAAGAAGTTAGAAGTCTTCTTTCTATTCTTGAAGAAAGGGAGGCAGAGCTGGAATCATCTAAGCTCGCACTGTCGAAACACAAGGTAAGCATTTTCCTTCTGAAATTTCCGATTCAATTATTTGCCTAAGTTTTTTCCGAGAAGCTGGCTAACTCGGATTTTTTCCTTGCTTTTCAGCTGCATTAGCTCAGGCTAAACAAGCAGCGGAAGATTCTGGCAATGCCGAAATTCTCCGCAAGGAGAACGTTGAGCTCCACAAGAAACCTTGTGAAAGCGCAACAAGACTTGGAAGCCAGTAATCTGGCCCTTGGAGTTTCTAATTCCAAGGCTTCCGAGCAGGCGGAGAAGGACAAATCCACCATTCAGGATTTGACCGACGCTCTAAACCTTCGCCTGGAGGAAGTTTCCGAGATCGACAAGCTTATCGGTAAGTTTCTGTCTCATTCATCATCTTTCCATGTTTTACTTTCTCTGTTTTTCCGTCTAACCCTTTTGGTGTGTTATTGGAAAAAACCAGAGATACCCCAGATGGCACTCGGGTTGCAGGCATCCGAGCTTTCGGGGAGACATGGAATTTGATGAAGGCTGCTGCAACGCAGCTGGTAGACAAGTTTCTTCCCGAAAAATCTTGGGAATGCTCGGAGGTTGGAAAACTTCCGGGTGCTATCATGGAGGTGGCGGAGGCCAAAGATTCCTTTCTTCGCTCCGGTGCAAGGGGTGGTGCGCGCACGGCTCTCGGCCTCATGCGCATGCACTACCCCACTGCCAAATCCTGGCGCGTGGCGTCCGGTGTCCCTCAAGGATACACGGATATGCAGCGAAACACCATCTTTGGTGAAGTCAAAGGCCACGCCACCCAGATTGCCTCCATGGTAAATATCTCCGTCAACTATCCAGAAGAGGAGATCCCTCCGATCCCCGAAGACGAGAGCAGCGAGGAAGAGTCAGATGCTTGAAGGGTTATCTTGAACCTGGATAGCAAAAGTAGACAATAGGAGCATTACTATTCTTTTAATGTAATCCAAAATGTAATGCTTCTTTTTGTATGAATGAAACTTCCGTCTTTTGCAGTTTAAATTACGAAATTCTTTGCAAGGTTTTTGGATTTTATCTTTCCTTTATCTTCTAAGTTCTCTGGTGTATATGCTTTAACTGTCCTTAGTGTTTGAAATGGCTCAAATAGCAATATGAATCTTCATGCCGAGTAACTGGGGACGAACCAAGCAGTTTTGAAACTCGGAATCATGGACCATGCTAAAGGCATTTTTACTAACTAGTTCCAGTAACCCAACACACACACAATCAGATAAGACTTAGAGAAATCAAGGAAAGTTTTAAGTGAAACTTGGGCACGCAGGCAATTCAAGTTTCCCTTAGCCGTTAACAGGCTGAAAAATCATTCAGTTTTGTAACGCTGAGTACACAAGCACAATTCGGGTTAACATTGAGAAATTTGTGAGATCATTGGGAAATAGATGAGGCGGGAACACCTTGCACTTATAAAGAATATGGATGACAGCATTCCGACAACTTTATTTCATGATCTCAAAAGATGTTTACATAGAATTGAACTAAGTACGGAAAGGTACATAACTTTCTAGACGTTCCCAGGCTTCCGCAATCCACTTGACTTTGTCGGATTTTTTCAGCAGCTTGTAAAGTGGTAAGGTTTTATCCCCCAGCCGACTGATAAATCTGCTGACGGCTGCAGCGGAACCTGTCAATCTTTGGACATCTTTTACACATGTAGGTTTTGAGATGTTCAAGATTGCCATGATCTTTTCCGGGTTAACTTCTATTCCTCTGTGGGAAACAATGAAACCCAGAAGTTTTCCTGAGGGAACCCCGAATACGCACTTAGATGGATTCAACTTCATCTTGTAAGTGCGTAAGTTTTCGAAAGTTTCTCGCAAATCCTCAAGGAGTGTATCTTTTTCCTTGGTTACGACGGCAATATCGTCCACGTAAACATGAACGTTTCTGCCAATTTGACTATGCAAACAGCGTTGCATACAACGCTGGTAGGTTGCACCTGCGTTCTTCAGGCCAAAAGGCATGGTTATGTAATAGTACGTCCCATACGGGGTTATAAAAGAAGTCTTGATTTGATCTTCCTTTTTCATGCGTATTTGGTGGTACCCGGAGTATGCATCCAAAAAGCATAAAAGCTCGGAGCCTGCAGTGGCATCTATTATTTGATCGATTCGCGGTAACGCGAACCTATCTTTCGGACACAACTTGTTCAATCCTGTGTAATCTATACACATTCTAAGAGCAGTGGTGTCTTTCTTCGGTACTAGGACCGGATTTGCGGACCAATCAGTATGGATTACTTCCTTGATGAAATCCGCTGCTAAAAGCCGGATAATTTCCTTGCCAATAGCCTTCCGTCTTCTTCCGTCAAAACGACGAGACCTTGTTTGACGGGTTTTGATCCGGGAATAACCTTTAGTTGGTGCACAGCAATTCCCTGGGTACGCCTGGCATGTCAGCTGGACACCAGGCAAAAATATCCCAGTTCTCACGGAGGAACTTGATGAGCTCGCCTTCCTATTTGTCGGTCATCCGAGTCCCTACGACGACAAATTTTGTCGGATCTTTGGGATCTAGGATTACCTGTCTTGTATTCTCGGACGCCTTGAAACTATCTGTTGGCTTCCGAGTTTCTTTTCCTGCCGGCATTCTTTCGGCGATACCTCCTTGGCTAATTCCTTTAGTTCTCCTTTGCTATAAACTCTCTGAGCGCAAAGGGCGTTTTCTTTCTCCAACTCATTTGCCAGCTTGAAATCACCGGCTATGGTGATTACTCCTCCTTTGGGTCCTGGCATTTTCAGCTTGTTGTAGATATAACAGGATCTTGCCATGAATTTGGCGAAAGCTGACGTCCGAGTATTGCGTGATACACGCTTTCGAACGGCACTACTTCAAAGGATACTTTTTCCTGCCGGAAGTGATCTTTATCTCCGAAGGTGACATCTAGGGAAATTTCTCCTAGGGATCGTGCTTGCCTGCCAGGAACAATGCCGTGGAAGCGTATATTGCTGTAATTGAGCTGGGACTCGGAGATCTTCAAGTGCTTCAGTGTATCCAGGTACATTATATTAATGCTGGATCCTCCGTCCATCAGCACTCTTCTTAGCCTAGTATTTTGAACAATAGGGCTTACAACAAGAGCTTGTGTGCCGGTTCAGGGATATTTCCGGATGATCAGACTGATCCCAGATTATCTGTGTGTTACTTCAAGAAGAACCGCGGAGTTGCCGGAACAACCGCGTTTATTTCTCGAAGTGTTCTTTTTGCCACCTTTGCTGACGGGGTTGCTAAGAAGTTGGCATTGCTTCTCCGTCAACTCTCGGAAATTTGGGTTCGCCCTTTCGCTGTTGTTCCTGGATTTTGTCATCAGTGTCCGATTCACTGTCTTCTTTTTCAGCTTCTGGCTTTTGTTTGGCAGGTTTCCTTTTGGAACCCTTCCCTTTATTTCCGGATCCTGCATTGCCTTTTATATGCTTGTTTAGCCGGCATTGCGCGTTTGTGTGGGTTGGTTTCCCAAATTGCGAGTGTGGACGCAGGGTTCCGACTTAATTCTCTCCCATTCTTCGGGAGTGTAATTGATTGGATCTGAACTGTGCCTTTCCACTTAGGCTATGTTGACCTCCTTGGCTTTGTCGTTGACTCTGGAGTTCCTTTTTTGTCAGAGCGAGGGTTTTCTTGGCGAGTATAGTGACTCAATATTGCCTCCTCTTGCTCTGATATCATCTTCGGCTGCAGCATGCTCATTAGCGGTTGTAAGCATAGATCCGAGATCTTTGTGCTGTTTTAGAACCAACCATGAACGTACGAGTCCGGGTTTTTAGGCCATTGACGAAAGCATGCATTGCTTGTACGTCAGTTACTCCAGAGCCAACTATTCTTCATTGCAGTCCATCTGGAGATGAAATCCACGTATGGTTCGTCCTCAAATTGGGTGCAACGGTTCAGCTGGTTGATGCTATTTGGGCGTTTGTATGTTTCCCCCGAAAATGCTGAGTGAATACTCTAGCCATATCATCCCAGCTGTCGACAGTTCTTGATGGTAAACCATTAATCCAATCTCTGGCTCCGTCTAGCAACATTAGGGGAAGAAACTTGACAGCTTCCAGGTCTGTCCCATTGTTGATTTGGACGGCTGTATAATAATCTGAGAGCCAGGTATCCGGGTTTGTACTGCCGGCATATTTTTGGTAGGTTGGACCAACTTTGGCGAAGCCAGAATGCAGGGTTATCCTTCGGATCCTGTCAGTAAAACACTTAGGACCAAAGTAGATCATCCTTTTCTGCTCTATCAATGTGTGCAGAATATCCCGGCTGAATGGACAGAAGGGGATCTGCTCCTTTCTTTTCCATTGTTGCGCGGACGCGCTTTTCCGAGGTTATCTCTATCTCTTCCGTGTTCACGTCCTTTAGGCGGAGTTCTGCTTCTATGCCTTTCCTCCTTAGGAGGTGTCCGGGATCTTTCACGTCTGTGAGGTATATCGTATCTTCCAGCTTTTTCAGCTGGGTTTCTCGGAGGTGGCATTACTTTGCCGTCATTCCGGTGTTTGTCTTCCCGATCGTGTGGTTTATATCCATCTTCGGGAGATGAGGTCCGATTCTGGACGTTGCGTCCCGGTTGTCTGGGTTTTTCCTGTCTTTTCTCTCGGATCCTCTTTTTTATCCGAATCTCCGGGTTCTTCCGGTCCAGGTGCTCCAGCAGCGCAAGTAGCTGTCTTGCAGAGGGCGGAATTATCATGCAGCCTCCCTGATCGTTCTTGGCCTCGCTGTTGCTGCTGTAATGCTTTTCCTAGGAAAGCATACACCCCTTGGAGTTTTTCCCCGTTGGAGTACAGATCGTTGTTTAGGATGGCGAACGCTGCTTCCGCGTTTTCCGCTGCGGTTTTGTATATTGGTTCGCCCTTGGCATCTTTGCCGTTTAACTGCTTTTGCCAAGACGGGTTATAAAACCTTTCTTTTGGCGGCAGTTCTTCGGTTTTGCGATTCCGGGTAACCTAGTAGGTTTTAACGCGGATCTATGCTTTCTCTCGTACTCCTCTATTTCTTCCTTAATGACTTTGATGTCATTATGGGTTTGTTGGAGATGTTGCCGAGATCTAAGCAGATGTTGCTGTTGCCGTTGGAAAGCTTGTCTCCTGGCTTCCAGCATCTCAGGGGGTTCATATGGTCCCACTGGTGTTTGTAATAGCTCTTGCTCTTCCTGTTCCGTCATTGGCGGAGCAGTGATTTCCTTAGATTTCTTTTCCGCTGGCTTGTGCCGCTAACATCTCCAACTTCCAGGTTTTCATCAGCGAGATCGGCTGATTTTTTCTTCCGGAGTTTGTATTAGAGTTTTTAGAAGCACGGTGCTTTTTCTTGGAAGAGGGAGGTTTTTTGACAGGCTCATCTTCTGTCATCTCCTTAACATTGGGGAATATCGGAGAAGTTTCCGTCTTCTCTCTCTTCCACCGGCGGAGGGGTTTTAGGGTTTTCCTGGCTGTCGGCACCCGTTGTATCAGCTGGTTTTGCCATTAGCACTTCATGGAATCCCTCTTGAAAGGACTTAACCTTTCTTACGAAGGCATCTTCGTCTTCGTCTTCGGAGTCGAAGTTATCCGATCCGGGTTTCCGACTCCAACCTCGCCTCAATGGCAGCAAGCACGGACTCAGCTTCCGAGTTCATCGTCTGGTTGACGGATGTCGGATCTTCCGTCTCTGTGACGGGTATTTGTTCTTCCGTCTCTATGACGGGTAGGTTGTTATGTGCCTTTTGCACGGGATTTCCGTCATCCGTGTTTTCAGCGATTTCGGATTGCACCATGCCGATAAAGTGTGTATCACTTTTTTGTCGGCGATCTGAGCAGAATCCGGCATAGTCGTCTTCGACTGGGTATAGGGCGGGTGGGATAAATTTGCTTCCGCCGCAAAACCCCATTGCCTCTGCAGTTAGTCCGATAAAGATGTTAGCAGATCCGATCGGTAACACGCAGGCACTTACCAGGTGGTTTTGCGCCGGTATATAGGATCCGTTGTCGAGGAAGCGGCCGACGTCGTCGTCGAACTCCAAGCTTCCGACGGTGATCGATCTTCCAATTCCGCCAAGTATCCCAGATCGGAATTTCACGCCTGACGTCGTTTGCCCCACGGTGGGCGCCAACTGTCGAGACATCGTAGTAGTTTTCATAGACGGGGGTGCCATGAGACTACGGTAGAGACGTGGGGTAACGGGATAGCGTAGTAACACAGAACACGGGATTTTACCCAGGTTCGGTACGTCGCGACAGTACGGCGTACCTACTCCTGCACTTCTCACTAATTGGGACTAAAGCCCGTTTATCAGGGTTACAATGTGAGGGTGTAGATCTAGCTTCTCGGCGAGGATGAGCTTCTCGGCGAGTTGCGTAGAGCTTGAACTTGTTGTGTCTAACTTAACTTGTTTTAATCTATCTCCCGTCCGGCTTTATATAATAGCCGGATTAGGGCTTACAGAATAAGAAACCTAGAAGACTACGTTTAACTTGTAACTTGGAAAGCAAGGAATCCGTCTTCTCCTCCAAGCCAGATCACGCGGGCCGTGATCCGGGTTCTTCTAGAATCCGGCTTCTGCGCGTCGGACTACTGGGCCGCCCAATGGACCTAAGCCCATTACCATTTAGGCCACCCTGGCAGTCCGGCTCTTTGTCTACCATCTTCTATACCCCTATTCAGTATATATCCGACACGCTCGGTGAGCTCAGGGGTTGGGGAAGGCAGTGCTCGGGGGAGCCTCCATGGCTGTGTGCGGGATTGCTCCATTTGACCGGGAGATTGGGGATCGGGAGGGCAATACTAGTTGTGAACCCTGTTTTGCTTTTGGTCTCCATTTGTACATTATTTGTTAGATGAATTTTCCCCGATCTGTGGTATATATATGTCTCCATTTGACCGATTTGTAGTTGATTGTAGTATCTCTGCTAGCTAGCGGTGGTACTGCTGGTATATGCTGCAGCTGCTCCAATGTGATAGGTAAACATAGTTGCTAGCTGAATTGGGCTCCAAATTGCTACTGAAATTATGTATGTTGGCATCTAAATTGCTGCTAAAATTCGCTCTGAAAATAGAACCATTGATTAAAAAATGTTGAACGGTAGTTATAATATATTATTAAAAAATATGAGAGAGAATATAGACATCGTGAATATAGACGATCCACTGGAAAACTAAGAACCTCTAAAATAGAATCTTTTTAGACGATCCTCTATATGGAGATATAGAGGACCAAATTTAGAGGATCTGCTGGAGATGCTCTTACAAGCAGACACTGGATGGGTAAATCCTTGAACAGTTATCTTTGCCCGATTGGTCAGGTCTTTGAACAAATGGTGGCTATGAATGAAATATTCACTCATACAATGTGTCCGATCAAGGTAACTGTACTAAGTTTTTTTTTTTTGAAATGGAAAAATCTAGCCTCGCATCAGAGCGATGCACACGACTTACAGAGAGTATAGTGTTTAGTACATGTCAATGACAAATATTTTACGGATCACGTAAGGTGGCCACATGAAACAGCCAACGAAAGCAAGATGAATCCACCCTACCCATGCGTCAATCGCCTACTCCCTCTGTCCTTAAATAAGTGTATGTTTTCCTTTTATGGAAGTCAATTGTTTTAAAGTTTGACCAACTTTATTGGGAAATGTAACAATATTTATGACACTAAATTAGTATTGTTAGATCCATTTTGAAATATATTTGTGCATAAGAGGGAAAATAAAAGAGCACACACCCAAGAACTAGAATATGTCCTCCAAATTAAGTGGCATGAGGAGAAAAGAGTGATGGCACGGTTTATATAGTGTGTGTGTGGGAGGGGGGGAGGTCTTTTGCTCCCGTTGGAGCCACCAACCGGGGTAAAAGGTGTTGCGGGCCTTTTACCCCGGTTGTTACGGACCTTTTACCCCGGTTGGAGCCACCAACCGGGGCAAAAGGCCCCCCACGAGTCGCTCTGCTTGTCCCAGCTCTAGCTCTGCACCATCTTACATTGGGTCGTAGCTGAGCAGAGGCGAAAGGGGTGTCCTCCACCTAGCAAAAGACCCGTTCTCCACTAGTGAGCCAGACCCACTTTTTTCTAAACTGAAGCATTTACTAAAACTGAAGTATTGCTTTGCCTGGCAACGAAATAATGTGGCTTTGCAATACTCTAGTTTCAAAAAAGCCGAGGTGCCAAACTAGTTGTTTTATGAATCCCAGTCAGCGAGTTACCAAACTGTATTAATAAGTTTTACGGTTTTCCATGAATAAAAAGAAGAGTACCGTGGTCAAGGTAACGGTGCGGGCCTGGGGCGTCATATGTGAGACGAAGGCCTCCTGTGTCAGCTCAGTTTTGTTTTTCTGATAAGAAGGGCTCATCTCCTCGGACGTGAGCTTGAAGAAATTTGGTGAAGTTTGAATAAAA
>JAPCYS010001295.1:0-44489 GCA_028641055.1 Alopecurus myosuroides
CGAGGTTTTATTAGCAGTTTAGCACTCAAGGACATCTCCTACGGGGCTGCTCAAATCCGGACCAGATGCGTTCCAGATTTGTCCGTATGATCAGCGGTCCGGGCCGGCGTCCGTCGTTCCTGAGCAGTGCACCCTACAGCGCTGCTCATTTGGTGGCCGGACCAAAAAAAAATTTCATTATTTTTCATATCTCTCAAAAACAACTGAACTTATCACTTTGGCAACTATAAAAGTGAAACATTTTCTGACAAACTCGACAATTGAAACAAATATGGCAAGCCCGTGGTTTTACAACACAACAGGATGAATTAAATTAAATAAATACAATTCGAAGTGCATAGTACAACGAAATGAAAGTTCTACCAGTTTCCTACGAAGTTCCAGACGTGATGAACCAAATCATTCTGAAGTTGGGTGTGCACGTCACGATCACGCACCTCATACTGAAACTGGAGGAACTCCTGCAGTGTTGACACTCCTGGTTGAGCCTCAACATTCTGATCCTGAAACTCCCAGTTTTCGTCGTAAAGACTATCATCACGCTCATCTTCTGTGGACATGGTGTGCATGATCACACAAGCTGTCATCACCGTTCACATAATCTCTGGGCTCCATGTTCTAGCAGGGTGACGAACAATAGCCTATCGAGATTGAAGCGCACCGAAGGCACACTCCACATCTTTCCAAGCACTCTCCTGCTCTTTCGCAAACCTTTGTCTCATCTCTCCCTAAGGATTGGAGGTAGTCTTCACAAAAGTAGTCCTTGTACAGCTCGGCATGGTCAGCTTCTCTATCCCTCTCCAAGGCAGGCGCATGCCTGAGGATAGACCCTTTGAAAACTGGCCTCATCTTGGCAATATGATCATTGACCACAAGGGTGGCAACGACGAGGTCGCTCTCGTCCTCGGAGCCGTCGTAGGAGGAGCATAAGTACATGAGAATGTGGTTGAAGAAGAACTCGTCCCTACTGTCTGCCATTTTTTGGCCGGAATGATGATGAAGTCGGGGAAGGCAACGGGACGAGCACCTTGTGTGCGTCACCTCGGAATGTGCTCGGTGGCGCGGTACGTCCAGCGACGAGGCGGCCAAACGCGTGCGGGACCAGCGGCGTGGCCGACGGCGGGGGCGAGGGCGGACGGTTTTGTGCCGGTGGAGGGCGAACGGCGGCCGAGGGTGGCTAAATCGGGACGACGGTGGCGAGGAGGTCAGACGAGATGGGAGAGGTGCGAGGGGGAGACTGTGCGGTGGGCGGGCCAGGCGCGTCCAGGCGGGTGAAAAAACAGGACAGAAGCGTGTCCGGGTGCTCCTCAAAGCTGGACCAAATTTGATCAAGGAATGAGCATCCACGGACAAAAAAGGACCACGGTCCGTTTAGGCAGCGCCCTAAGGCCCTCATTTTTGGTCGGTCTGCTCAAATCGGGCCCGTTGAAGCGAAGTGAGCAGTCCTGTAGGAAATGTCCTAACAAGCTGCACAACAAGTACCTTTAAGACGTTGGCTCACGTGGAGGCCAAACCGATGGACTCCCCATTCTGAAAAGGCCCCACATCAAACGGTCAATAATTGAAATCTGTCTCTACAAATATTAGAGCCGGTCGCTCATAGAGGCCGTCTCCAATAATATTACATTAGAGTCGGGTGGTATATTTGACCGTCTCGAATGATTTGTTAGATGACCCATTTTAACAACCGTCTCTAAATTTATCTGATTAGAGGCGGCTGCTAGTATAGACCAACTGCAAATTTGACGTCACCGCTTAGTTCCATTCACCAAATCTATAGTTGGCCGAGAGGAGAGGTTATACGCACTCCTTCCATTTACCAAATCTCTTGACATTCAACAAATCGAGGCGCGCTTCCATTCAACAAATCTCTTCTTGTCCAGTACAATACTTATGTACAAATTTTGACTTAATTACTAACTACTTCGCGCATCTAACAAATCCTAACAAAGAGATTATAATCGCGACTAAGATAACAATAGCACCGAAGGCATATCTCAGATATGTTTCTTGTTGGAGAGCATATTTTTCTATCTTGTTCATATTCATCCTAGCTGATTGCCTTGATGTTTTGTCCATCGACATTATCGTTCAATTGCAACTCCGGTTCCATTTTCTGATCTAAAACTTTCTGCATCATTTCCTCCATTTTCTAAATCTTCTCTTCAACAACCTTAACTTCTCTTCGGCATTGTTTCTCTCTTCATCAGATTTCCTCTTCTCTTCCTTTGTAATATTTAATTCATCTAAAATAAGTATTTTTCCTTCTAGACAATGTTGAAACTAGGTGCATCCATCCTTAATACTGCATTCACATGTTGATTCCTAAAGGATTTTGAACATATGTAATCCAGAAAACTCATATGAAGATTCATATTCAAAGTAGCTCTAGAAGTTTGATTACCTCATTGGACGAGGGGGTATAGATCCCGGCGGCGTCGACGAGGTCACCATCGTGGTTCGTAACCATGGTGTGAGATAGCCAGCGGCAGCGATTTGAGGCGCTTCGGACAGCTGGGGGGGGCGGCCGGCGCCAGGTAGTGGAAACCGGCTCCGGGTGAAGGTCGAGCAGCCGCCGGTGGATCTTGAAGAAGAAGGGAGGCGCGCTCGGGCGGATCTTCAGAGCTAGATAGGAGCAGGGGATTAACTGTGCAAAGGATATACGCGCCCATAGATAAAACAAAGAATACTCAGACTTTCCGGGTTTTAAGCGGTGGGTTCCGGATATTTTTTTCATAAAAAATTACTAATCTATAGAATAGAAGTATTTCTCTCTAAACTAAAAGGCATTCATATTTTATTAGTTTCGAATATTAGTGTGCATTATTTTGCAGATGGACTAGGGATGGATATATCTCGAAAATCGTACCAGCAATTAATACCTAGAGGGTGTGGCGGAGTTTTTGAAAGCGGCTGAAGAAAATGTGGACGACGGGTGGGTGCCTTGCCCGTGTTGTGACTGCAAAAACGTCAAATGTTTTACAAACATGACCCAAATCCAAACACACCTGATTAAAAGGGGATTTGTGGTGGGGTACAAATGTTGGACCAACCATGGTGAACAACGAATTATAGATACCGCCGATGAACAATGGACTCCGGGCAATCAATGACATGGAAACGAGGATGCCGTAATGGATGATTATGTTCAAAATTCCACCGGATTTCTATCACCACCACGTAAACGGGAGGTTCAGAAAACACACCACACATCACCAGGGGAGTGTCGCACCCGGACTTCTAGGGGATACTCACAGTCCGTTAAACAGTAGATAAATGGCTTACGGGGCATACCGGCACCCGCATCTCAATATGAGCAGGCCAACACGTAAACGTGTGACAACCATTCTCTTACTATTCATCGTCTGCGCAAACCATCCCGTAGAAATCTAGATACTTCCGTTGACGTACTTCAAAACATACACACATGGTACGTCAACGACATTTGAACAGGTGATATCACAACAGATCTCTATGACACAAAAGATGAAAATAAGTTGCAAATGGCTCTCATTAGAGCAGAGATAGCAAATACAATCATTCAGAGGACACATGTCCCAACATGTCATCATTACATCACAGCGGAAGCATTCAACATGTCTGAGTACAGACAAGATCCAAATAGGCCTAAGAGGCCGGAAACGAAAAGACGGAGCCCATCCACGAAGTCTCGGATCCTGCCTGTTGGGAATATGCCCTAGAGGCAATCATGTATGATGTAATTCCCACTGTATTCATAAAGTTATTAAGTTGTCCTTGTTTTGATCCTCGGAAACGTCAGCAGTCTCGTCAGCAGTCTACTCGTCAGCAGTCTCGTCATACTCCACGTAGTAGCCACCATGTAGATCCTCGGAAACGTAGTCTGCGGAAACCACAGCCCCAAAGGGGTCAGTACATAAACGTACTGGCAAGCAAGACTCACAGTTCACCAAATTGTAACCCGTCAACACCAAGCACAGATGCTTTGGGTTCAACGGAAGGAAGGGGATATAAACGATGCTGCAACTGGCTGCCCTAACCAACTACAGAAACATGCTACAACCTCCGACTGTCAGAAAAGGGATAAGATAGCGTATCGTAACCAACTACCAACTAACTCCAAACAAACCCATCCTGGATCTCGCCCCTTATCCAAAGAAGCAATCCGAGGATAACTCACACAGTTGGATTAATGATGGTTCAAGTTATTGTGTCAATAAGACTATTACTAGTCAAGTTATCATTAGTTAGGTGTAAGTTATTCTGAGTACTTGTTAGCAAGTACTTTCACCAAGTAATCCATAACCGCGGAAACACGGCTTCTCGAGAAGATTTAACCCTGCAGGGATGCACCAATTTGGCCGTACACGTAAGAATGACCCGCCAGGCGGGGAGCTAACCCACCAAGCGAGGCACTCAACACAACTCAACTCTTCTTCGCATCAAGCCCAAAGAACCACATGCTGTGCGTGCGCGGCTAATCGAGCCCCACGAAGAAAAGGGGACCCTCATAGCACTCTAAGACCACGCCGCCCTAAATGCCGACTACAAAAGTTCCACCCTGGCGCCAAGGGTTCGCACCTGCACATGCATGCATCAAATGGAA
This sequence comes from Alopecurus myosuroides, assembly GCA_028641055.1. Lineage (NCBI taxonomy): Eukaryota > Viridiplantae > Streptophyta > Magnoliopsida > Poales > Poaceae > Alopecurus > Alopecurus myosuroides. The sequence continues at coordinate 4,586 of JAPCYS010001295.1, forward strand.
AGCCCGAACTAAGTGTGGCGATTTGGACGAGATGCGAATCGAATCAAATTGAGGGGGACGCCCATACTCGCTTCCCACATGCGGTTAGTGCGCTCATCATGGATCAGTAGACAAGACCCTTTTCCTATTAGGGTCGACACTAGCAGGCTTCAAAACCACGCCGGGCCTCCTGCCGGTGCCTTATCAGCAAGTTATTATTACCTCAAAATTAACAGGTTGTTGTTTAACATCGAGCCCCAGAACATAGTGAAATAATAACAGGAAGTAACGGGTAACAGACTCGAGCAAAACAACCCTAAGCATGCTAGTAAGACACGGGCACGAGCAAAGGGGTTATAGGAGTGGAGGTGAGGCAATATCAGGGTTCAAGATATCATGTGATGGGTTCGTAACAGAAGCAACTATTCATAGGGCTAGCAGAATAGACAACGGAAAGTATCGGTATCCAATGTTGAAAGGAACACGATGGTTCATGTGAGTGAATACTTGCCTGCAAACTCAGTAGCCTGGTACTGAGCTAAGTCCTTAGAAGGGGTGTCGTAAGTATCGTCGGTCTCAACGTCGTCGTGTATCCGAGAAGAAGCAAACAAACAACGCAGAGAGATAAATAATCAATAACATGGCATAGTGCACAAACATGGGATGATGCATGGCAATTTAATTGATGCATAGAAATAAACTAGTTGACAAGATAGCAACATGATTAAATGGACCCATATGCAATCCAATAGGTGAAAGTGTATTAGCATGATGCATGGATGAGGAAAACAGAAAAATAACAACAATATAACCAATTGGAAATAAGGTTTAACAAGTTTGGAAATTCATTTATCAAGTGTTGGGAATTTTGGTTCCTTAAAGGTGTCACACAAGCATTTGTTGTTTTCACCAATTTACATTGTTCAAAATGAATAAAAAAGTTCATATTTGAAAAGAACACAAGATTTTGGGTGGATTACATGTTTCACTTGTTGAAAAGGGATTTCAAATAAATTTAACAATTTTAAATAACAATTTAAATGATTTTTTAAAAAAAACCAATTTTGATTTAAATTGATTATTGAAAAGATGAAACAAAATTTATATTTGGAAAGGTGGTTTAATTTTGCATGGAAAACATATTTCATTTGTTGAAAATGGATTTAAAATGAGCAAGTTATTAATTTGGCAATTTTAAATGCAATAAATAAGAAACAGTTGTTTTCAGCAATTTAAATTATTCAAAACAGCAAACAAAGTTGATATTTGGAAAGTATATGAAAAATTGAATGGAAAACATATTTAGTTTGTTGGATTTGGAATTTTTATGCCCAAGTTATGATTTTTGCAAAATTAAATGAATTAAACAAGATTTCAAATATTTCACCAATTTAAAATATTCAAAACAGTAACAAATTGCATTGAAAAGGTTGAAAACATTTAGCAAAGGTTTCATTGAACATTTTGGTCTATCAAACATAATTTTTGGGTGATTATTGAATTTATTATGCAATTTTCCATAATCATTCTTATTCTGCCATTTTTAGTAAACAGAGGGAAACATGCTCAAAATTAATTCAATTGTGTCCAAATAAAATACCAATGTGTAGAGTTTGTTAAGACAAATTTTTAGAGACCAAGTTTGCTTAATTTGGATGAGTAGAACTAAAGTTATGAAATTCCAAAGTTTCCACTTTTTATTGCATTTTCAGTAATTAATTATTTAGCGCAAAAATTGTTACAGAAACATGTTGCAAACTTGACATTACTAGAAGTAGCACAAAATTATGAATCCACAGGATTTTGAATCATTCAAATTGGAGTGATATTCAATTTTATATGGAATTTAGAAGTAATTGATCAGATCTGTTTTTCTGAACTGCGGGCAGAAAAAGAAAAAAACAGAGAATAAAAAGGTGTGGGTTAGGGGTATCGAACCCTGGACCTGTGGCTTCGGGCGCAAGGGTTCTGGCCAGTTGGGTGGAGCTGCTGTTTGTTGATAGAAGGGGGACAGTGGGGGGTTATGGTTCAGGAACCTATCCTGAATAATTCAGAAAAAAGGAAAGGGAAAAGGTGGGGGGCTGGGGATCGAACCCAGCACCTCCCGCTGTGTGTTTGGTTGCTGCTACCAACTTGGTATGCCTGCGAGTTGTGCTAGGAGAGGGTCGTGGGTGAGGATAAGGTTCAGTACTGCGGGATTTTTAACTGAACTTGCACGTTCTGTTCGCTGAACGGGCTGCGCAGAGGGTCGTGGTCGCCGGCAGCGACTGCGCTCGCATCGCCGGAGGGGCGCCGTCCGCAGGGGTGCTGTGGGGCGTGGACTGCTGTGGCCGTGCTGCGAGAGGAGGAGGGAGGCGAGACGAGGGGAGGTGGAGCTCACCTCGATGGCGACAGAAGGTGGCGGCGCAGGTCGGACAGGGAGGCGACGGGCGGCATGTTGAGGACGGCGGCGGCGACCTGAGCCCTCCCGGCCACCGCCGAGGGGTGGAGGAGGTAGAGGGTGGCCGGGGGGTTCCATTCCCGCCGTTGGGAGCTCCCGAGGCGGACCCCTGCGACCACTACGCCGTCTCCAACTCGCAGCCATGGAAGCTATCGAGGTACAGGGAAACAGAGCAGAGGGACAGAGGGAGAGGTGGAGGAAGGAGGAAATGGAGGGGGGATAGAGGAGGAGGGAGAAAAGGGTTAGGGCAGGGCTAGGGCACGCAGCCTAGGGTTTATAGGGAGGGGGCGAGCTCCCTGCCGTTGCTCTCCCTCTCTGTATACGTGGCTATGGTGGATGCTGTGCCGTACGAAGAAGAAGATAGGAGGGGGGTATCGGGCCAGGGAGGAAAGGAAGTGGGCTGGGCCTTGCGCTGCTCCCCTCTCTCTCTTGTGTTTTCTTTTTATCTTTTATTTCTGTTTGTTTTTTTTTTCTAAAAGGAAAGAGAGAAAAGGGAGTGGGTTTGAGGGTTAGAAAAATTAGGGAATTTTTGTAAAATCTTTCTATTGCAAAAACAACACTTGCCAGGTTTTGGTTTTCCAAAAATTCAAAATATAAGGGCTGTCTGTAAATGGGTTCTAATTTGAATGATTTTTGGATTAAGTGACATTATTGAAACAAGAATTTAATTAGTTTGAACCTTTAGTTTAAAATGAAAACAAGGATTAGAATTGTTTTGGTAATTTGCATAAATTCAATTTGGGTGCTGTTGTAACATGTGGTTTGAATTTGGAGTGCCACATGGAATTAATTGATTGATTAAAAGCCACCATTTTAATAGTTGAACATTATGGTTTAATTGGAAACAAAAAGGTTAGAATTGCTTGTAATTCTCATTAATTCCAAAAGGTTGCTGTTTGGGAAAAAATGTGATTTGAATTTGGAAGCAATTTGAATTAAGTTTGGATTAAGTGAATTATTAAAAGCCATAATTTTAATGGTTTGAACCTTAGTTTAATGGAAACAAATGATTGATTTGTTTTGCAATTTTCATAACTTTCAAAAGGGTTGTTGTTTGGAGAATTATTTGAATTTGAAAATGTTTTGTTATTGGATGCATTTTTGATAGAAACAAAACAACAGTTTTGAAATCACACTTTAATGGAAACAATTGATTGTTTTATTTTGACATATCATTTTGGAAATTGTAACATCACAAGTATGAAACAAAGGTTTGAAATTTGAGTTGAAATTCAAATAGAAAACAGAGGAAAACAGTTGGAAAACAAAGTAAAACAGAGGAAAACAAATGGAAAACAAGCAAAACAAATGCAATGAACATGATGCCATGATGCAAAACATAAAATAACAGAGAGCAAACATTCTAATGGCTATTTTTCATACTTGGGATGTTACAACGCCCCCCCTTGAAGGAATCGCGCCCCGAGATTCCTACTGAGAAAAGAAAAGGTCCGGATACTTCTTGCGAAGATCCTCTTGAGCTGTGACACGTGAAACACATCGTGCACCTTGGATAGACGTTAGGGAATTCGCAAACCACCGGAACATTTTCAAGTAAAGGGAGAGGTTTTGTATTGAGGGTGTATAGCTGAATAGAACTTGATTCATTTGGAGAATAGACTATCTCGCGAGAAGGGTGAAACAGAGTTATTGATTAGACGCCGGTAAAAGAACTGAAATGGAAAGCAACAACAAGGTTTGAACGGACGAAAAGGATGTTGAGAATAACAGGATAACGAAGCAACATCGGGAAACACGAAACCAAAACACTCCTGAGGTACTACGGAAAACCCATCCGGGCTTCTCAAGGATCAATATCTACTGCTTAAGGAATAGAGGATTTGCTTCCGGGGCTTACACGCCTCCGTTCTCAATCGTGAGTAGGCAACATGATAAATCATGTCACAACCACCTCCATTCCTATGGACTAGTAGATATAACTATCCTAGAGAAACCAGGATACGTGAAAACCTAACTTGAAAGTTTAGATGAGAAGGGAAAACAACGTTGCACTTCCTTACCAGAAAAAGGGAGGGTGGGTGGGAAAGAAGAAAAGGAACAGAATTCCTACTCTCACGTTTCATTTTTCCTATATAGCTACAAAATAGTTTCTAGACTCAACTGCGACCAGTAAAAAGGGATCCTACAGGCAGACAGGCTCTGATACCATTTGTCGACCCGGACTTCTAGGGGATACTCACAGTCCGTTAAACAGTAGATAAATGGCTTACGGGGCATACCGGCACCCACATCTCAATATGAGCAGGCCAACACGTAAACGTGTGACAACCATTCTCTTACTATTCATCGTCTGCGCAAACCATCCCGTAGAAATCCAGATACTTCCGTTGACGTACTTCAAAACATACACACATGGTACGTCAACGACATTTGAACAGGTGATATCACAACAGATCTCTATGACACAAAAGATGAAAATAAGTTGCAAATGGCTCTCATTAGAGCAGAGATAGCAAATACAATCATTCAGAGGACACATGTCCCAACATGTCATCATTACATCACAGCGGAAGCATTCAACATGTCTGAGTACAGACAAGATCCAAATAGGCCTAAGAGGCCGGAAACGAAAAGACGGAGCCCATCCACGAAGTCTCGGATCCTGCCTGTTGGGAATATGCCCTAGAGGCAATCATGTATGATGTAATTCCCACTGTATTCATAAAGTTATTAAGTTGTCCTTGTTTTGAACATCTGATATATGTCATTGAATATGTGATTCGATTGTGGAACTATATATTCAAGTTGTTCATACTAGATTGTCCTTGGTCATTTAGGTTGCGCTGGACACACACCCTAGACTAATGTGAGTGTTGGCTGATGACACGGTTCCACTTGTCATGGGCATGGTGATGCCATTCCAATGTTCACGGACTTGGCTAAAAGAGTTTAGCAAGTCGGACTGACCCACATTGAGATGCAACGATCAAGTCGTCATTTGCATGTCTCAATCAATGTAATCCTTAGACCTGAGGTTGTCGCACAATCCGAGTTGTGGATCACCGACTTAGGTTCTGTCAAACGTTGTTCTGTGACAAGGCAACTATAAAGGCAGAGTTCGGGTCGAATGAGAAGCAAGCTGCGTGATGTGGATAATCAAGATGGGATTTTGCCCCTCCGAATGGAGAGATATTCTCTGGGCCCTCTCGAGTGATATGATTCAGGAAGCATGGCCATGCGCGACTCAGTTAAGTGTTAACTGTGTCGGTTGACTAAGATTTAGTCAGATGAATCGCATATCACGGATCGAGAAGAGAGTTGAACTATTTAAGGGATGACGATAAATCGCCTATAGTTCGACAAGGTATATCGTGAGGCAAAAAGGACTAAGATGAATATCACATTGAAAGGCATGTCGTCATGACTCAATGGAACTTGGGAGTCGGCACGTTCTGCTAGGAGCCGCTACCGATTGATCGATTGAGAGTAGGACTCCAATCGTGTCCAAGTCGCCATGAGCCTGCAGGGTCACACACTTAAGAGCGGGAGCAAATATTGGTTGGGTTGGACCCGAACCGGAAATGGACTGAGTTAGTGAGTCGGACTCACAGAGGGAATGGGCCACAAGTGTTGTGCAGCCCATTACCATACGCTATATAAAGAGGGGCGCAGGTTGCCCAACGGGCACGTTAGTCCACTCTCCCATGCGTTGGGAACCCTGGCCCACTCAGTCCAGCCGTCGCACCAGACCTAGCAGTCTGCCGTCGGAGCTCCTCCTCGTACGTGTGGATACCGGCAGAGGTGCTGTACGTTCAGCACTTCGACGTTCGAGGGATTGGATCGGCCGGATCGGATCGTGGGACTGCACTGCCCCGACGCGCTGCATCGATAATCCGCACCTGCGCGTCTAGTGGTAATCATCGTGGCCTTCTACCTCGGCTAGATCTTGGGAGTACCGCGTAGGAAAAGTTTTCGTTTATCTCTACGCGCCCCAACACTGCCCGGGTCCGCTATCTACTCGTCAGCAGTCTCGTCATACTCCACGTAGTAGCCACCATGTAGATCCTCGGAAACGTAGTCTGCGGAAACCACAGCCCCAAAGGGGTCAGTACATAAACGTACTGGCAAGCAAGACTCACAGTTCACCAAATTGTAACCCGTCAACACCAAGCACAGATGCTTTGGGTTCAACGGAAGGAAGGGGATATAAAAGATGCTGCAACTGGCTTCCCTAACCAACTACAGAAACATGCTACAACCTCCGACTGTCAGAAAAGGGATAAGATAGCGTATCGTAACCAACTACCAACTAACTCCAAACAAACCCATCCTGGATCTCGCCCCTTATCCAAAGAAGCAATCCGAGGATAACTCACACAGTTGGATTAATGATGGTTCAAGTTATTGTGTCAATAAGACTATTACTAGTCAAGTTATCATTAGTTAGGTGTAAGTTATTCTGAGTACTTGTTAGCCAGTACTTTCACCAAGTAATCCATAACCGCGGAAAACACGGCTTCTCGAGAAGATTTAACCCTGCAGGGATGCACCAATTTGGCCGTACACGTAAGAATGACCCGCCAGGCGGGGAGCTAACCCACCAAGCGAGGCACTCAACACAACTCAACTCTTCGCATCAAGCCCAAAGAACCACATGCTGTGCGTGCGCGGCTAATCGAGCCCCACGAAGAAAAGGGGACCCTCATAGCACTCTAAGACCACGCCGCCCTAAATGCCGACTACAAAAGTTCCACCCTGGCGCCAAGGGTTCGCACCTGCACATGCATGCATCAAATGGAAAGCCCGAACTAAGTGTGGAGATTTGGACGAGATGCGAAACGAATCAAATTGAGGGGGGCGCCCATACTCGCTTCCCACATGCGGTTAGTGCGCTCATCATGGATCAGTAGACAAGACCCTTTTCCTATTAGGGTCGACACTAGCAGGCTTCAAAACCACGCCGGCCTCCTGCCGGTGCCTTATCAGCAAGTTATTATTACCTCAAAATTAACAGGTTGTTGTTTAACATCGAGCCCCAGAACATAGTGAAATAATAACAGGAAGTAACGGGTAACAGACTCGAGCAAAACAACCCTAAGCATGCTAGTAAGACACGGGCACAAGCAAAGGGGTTATAGGAGTGGAGGTGAGGCAATATCAGGGTTCAGGATATCATGTGATGGGTTCGTAACAGAAGCAACTATTCATAGGGCTAGCAGAATAGACAACGGAAAGTATCGGTATCCAATGTTGAAAGGAACATGATGGTTCATGTGAGTGAATACTTGCCTGCAAACTCAGTAGCCTGGTACTGAGCTAAGTCCTTAGAAGGGGTGTCGTAAGTATCGTCGGTCTCAACGTCGTCGTGTATCCGAGAAGAAGCAAACAAACAACGCAGAGAGATAAACAATCAATAACATGGCATAGTGCACAAACATGGGATGATGCATGGCAATTTAATTGATGCATAGAAATAAACTAGTTGACAAGATAGCAACATGATTAAATGGACCCATATGCAATTGGATTGCATATGGAAAGCCCATGAATTTAAGTTGAAACATTGGTTTTACAACTAACCAATAGGTGAAAGTGTATTAGCATGATGCATGGATGAGGAAAACAGAAAAATAACAACAATAGAACCAATTGGAAATAAGGTTTAACAAGTTTGGAAATTCATTTATCAAGTGTTGGGAATTTTGGTTCCTTAAAGGTGTCACACAAGCATTTGTTGTTTTCACCAATTTACATTGTTCAAAATGAATAACAAAGTTCATATTTGAAAAGAACACAAGATTTTGGGTGGATTACATGTTTCACTTGTTGAAAAGGGATTTCAAATAAATTATTTATGAATTTAACAATTTTAAATGATTTAAACAAGGTTTAAACTATTTAACCAATTTTGATTATTCAAAACATGAAACAAAATTTATATTTGGAAAGGTGGTTTAATTTTGCATGGAAAACATATTTCATTTGTTGAAAATGGATTTAAAATGAGCAAGTTATTAATTTGGCAATTTTAAATGCAATAAATAAGAAACAGTTGTTTTCAGCAATTTAAATTATTCAAAACAGCAAACAAAGTTGATATTTGGAAAGTATATGAAAAATTGAATGGAAAACATATTTAGTTTGTTGGATTTGGAATTTTTATGCCCAAGTTATGATTTTTGCAAAATTAAATGAATTAAACAAGATTTCAAATATTTCACCAATTTAAAATATTCAAAACAGTAACAAATTTCATTGAAAAGGTTGAAAACATTTAGCAAAGGTTTCATTGAACATTTTGGGCTATCAAACATAATTTTTGGGTGATTATTGAATTTATTATGCAATTTTCCATAATCATTCTTATTCTGCCATTTTTAGTAAACAGAGGGAAACATGCTCAAAATTAATTCAATTGTGTCCAAATAAAATACCAATGTGTAGAGTTTGTTAAGACAAATTTTTAGAGACCAAGTTTGCTTAATTTGGAAGAGTAGAACTAAAGTTATGAAATTCCAAAGTTTCCACTTTTTATTGCATTTTCAGTAATTAATTATTTAGCGCAAAAATTGTTACAGAAACATGTTGCAAACTTGACATTACTAGAAGGAGCACAAAATTATGAATCCACAGGATTTTGAATCATTCAAATTGGAGTGATATTCAATTTTATATGGAATTTAGAAGTAATTGATCAGATCTGTCTTTCTGAACTGCGGGCAGAAAAAGAAAAAACAGAGAATAAAATGGTGTGGGTTAGGGGGATCGAACCCTGGACCTGTGGCTTTGGGCGCAAGGGTTCTGGCCAGTTGGGTGGAGCTGCTGTTTGTTGTTAGAAGGGGGACAGTGGGGGGTTATGGTTCAGGAACCTGTCCTGAATAATTCGGAAAAAAGGAAAGGGAAAAGGTGGGGGGCTGGGGATCGAACCCAGCACCTCCCGCTGTGTGTTTGGTTGCTGCTACCAACTTGGTATGCCTGCGAGTTGTGCTAGGAGAGGGTCGTGGGTGAGGATAAGGTTCAGTACTGCGGGATTTTTAACTGAACTTGCACGTTCTGTTCGCTGAACGGGCTGCGCAGAGGGTCGTGGTCGCCGGCAGCGACTGCGCTCGCATCGCCGGAGGGGCGCCGTCCGCGGGGGTGCTGTGGGGCGTGGACTGATGTGGACGTGCTGCGAGAGGAGGAGGGAGGCGAGACGAGGGGAGGTGGAGCTCACCTCGATGGCGACAGAAGGTGGCGGCGCAGGTCGGACAGGGAGGCGACGGGCGGCATGTTGAGGACGGCGGCGGCGACCTGAGCCCTCCCGGCCACCGCCGAGGGGTGGAGGAGGTAGAGGGTGGCCGGGGGGTTCCATTCCCGCCGTTGGGAGCTCCCGAGGCGGACCCCTGCGACCACTACGCCGTCTCCAACTCGCAGCCATGGAAGCTATCGAGGTACAGGGAAAACAGAGCAGAGGGACAGAGGGAGAGGTGGAGGAAGGAGGAATGGAGGCGGGGGATAGAGGAGGAGGGAGAAGAGGGTTAGGGCAGGGCTAGGGCACGCAGCCTAGGGTTTATAGGGAGGGGGGCGAGCTCCCTGCCGTTGCTCTCCCTCTCTGTATACGTGGCTATGGTGGATGCTGTGTCGTACGAAGAAGAAGATAGGAGGGGGTATCGGGCCAGGGAGGAAAGGAAGTGGGCTGGGCCTTGCGCTGCTCCCCTCTCTCTCTTGTGTTTTCTTTTTATCTTTTATTTCTGTTTTTTTTTTTTTTTTTGCTAAAAGGAAAGAGAGAAAAGGGAGTGGGTTTGAGGGTTAGAAAAATTAGGGAATTTTTGTAAATCTTTCTATTGCAAAAACAACACTTGCCAGGTTTTGGTTTTCCAAAAATTCAAAATATAAGGGCTGTTTGTAAATGGGTTCTAATTTGAATGATTTTTGGATTAAGTGACATTATTGAAACAAGAATTTAATTAGTTTGAACCTTTAGTTTAAAATGAAAACAAGGATTAGAATTGTTTTGGTAATTTGCATAAATTCAATTTGGGTGCTGTTGTAACATGTGATTTGAATTTGGAGTGCCATGGAATTAATTGATTGATTAAAAGCCACCATTTTAATAGTTGAACATTATGGTTTAATTGGAAACAAAAAGGTTAGAATTGTGTAATTCTCATTAATTCCAAAAGGTTGCTGTTTGGGAAAAATGTGATTTGAATTTGGAAGCAATTTGAATTAAGTTTGGATTAAGTGAATTATTAAAGCCATAAATTTTAATGGTTTGAACCTTAAGTTTAATGGAAACAAATGATTGATTGGATGTTTTGCAAGTAGAAACAATAACTTTCAGTTTAAAGGGTTGTTGTTTGGAGAATTATTTGAATTTGAAAATGTTTTGTTATTGGATGCATTTTTGATAGAAACAAAACAACAGTTTTGAAATCACACTTTAATGGAAACAATTGATTGTTTTATTTTGACATATCATTTTGGAAATTGTAACATCACAAGTATGAAACAAAGGTTTGAAATTTGAGTTGAAATTCAAATAGAAAACAAAGGAAAACAGTTGGAAAACAAAGTAAAACAGAGGAAAACAAATGGAAAACAAGCAAAACAAATGCAATGAACATGATGCCATGATGCAAAACATAAAATAACAGAGAGCAAACATTCTAATGACTATTTTTCATACTTGGGATGTTACAGGGAGAATCCAGCACATGCAGAAAGAGACCGTATAAGTTAGATGTTGCAGGACTTTAAAGAAGACTATAAGGATCATAAGATATATCAGAAATATATTTCCATGTTAGATGACTCACATAAACCAATGTACCTTAGGTGCAAGTCGCACTACACAAAGTTGAAAACTGTGCTAGAACTTTTCCAGATGAAGGGAAATTACGGCTGGTCAAATAAGTGTGTAACTGTGTTGTTAACATTCTTAAGTGATCTTCTTCCAGAAGGGAATCGCATGCTTCAGAGTACGTAAAAAGCTAAGCAGATTGTGTGTCCGCTTGGAATGGAAGTTCAGCGAATACATGCTTGTTGCAATGATTGTATATTGTACCGTGGTAAAAATATGTATCTGCGTGAATGCCTAGAATGCAAAGCTCCAAGGTTTAAGGTTCTGAAGCATCAGGGTATGAAATGGATGATTTGGAAATTCTATGGATGAAAGAGTAAAAATCTATGATGCGTTCCCGAAGGAGCATTTTACCCTTAGACGCTTGTTGTTCATAACCATCAATAATTATCCGGCTTTTGGAAACGCCTCATGCCAGGCTACAAAAGGATACAATGCATATGTCCAGCGCCTATTTATTGAAGAGGTGTGGTAATAAAATTGTGTGCATACGACATCGGAGGTTTTTGCCAAAGAGGCATCCTTATCGCGGGATAAAAAAAAGTTTCATAATACCGTTGAGAACGATTTGGCTCCTCCAATTTTATCGAGCACCCATATCTATGCTCAATTTAAACACTTGAAAGTTGTCCACTGGAAAAGGAAAATTCAAAGGCAAAGGGAAAGGCCAAACCAAAAGTCCAAGCCAAAGGCAAAAAACAGAAAAATCACCCCGAAGGCTATCAATATCGTAGCTTTATAGAGCACGAAATAATCGTAGCGGCCGGAAATCACCCCAGAGGTTATCAATATCATAGTTGTAGCCGCTTAAAAAATAAAACCGTCCCTGTTAGAAAATTATTCTAGATGGTTGTAAAACATATCCGCCTCCAAAGATATATTATTGTAGACCGTCAGAAAACATAGCCTCGTGTAGATTTTTTTTGTTAAAGACAAACGCAATTCCGAGCCACCTCTAACATGAACTTATTACAGAGGGACGCAATTCAGAGCCGCATCTAACATGAACTTATTACAGACGGACGCAATCCAGAGCCGCCTCTATCATTAGAGATGGGTTTCATTTAGCGCCGTATGCGGGATTTGGTCTTTACAGCCGGTTCTAGGAACCGACTATATGAAAATATTATTACAGTCCATAACTTCAAACCGATTGACAAAAACCAGCTCTGCCCGTTGTACCATAACCGTTTCTAATGCGAGGTTTTTTTCTAGCGCCCCATGCATGTTAAATATGAGTTCTTTGATAATTTTTCAAACAGGGGATGGTAATACTACTAGATTTCGGAAGGATACTTGGTTAGGTGATTCTCCATTTCAGTTTCAATACCCATCACTTTTTAACATTGTAGAATGGAATTTTTTTTGTTCGTGATGTTTTATCTAGTTATTCTCTGATGAGTGCACTAGCCAAGGATAAGTGGGGCAGATGGTCACACTTATGTCACCGATTGATGGAGGTAAATTATCGGACACACCATTGATACGTCATAAACGTATCCTTAATTTCTGATGTTCCATGTTGTTTCCTACATGTTTGCTATACATTTTTATCGATTTTCCAGAATAACCTATTGACAAGATGCCACAGAGCCAGTTTCCTGTTTTCTGATGTTTTTAGTTTCAGAAAAGTTGTTCTGGAAATATTCCCGGAATTGGAAAATTCAAAGTCCGGAGGTCCTAGAATTCCCGAAGGTTCCACGGAGTCCCAAAGGGACCCGGAGGGGTCCCACATGGGGCCCACACCATAGGGCGGCGCACCCCCTGGCCGCGCGATGGGGTGGTGTGGGCCCCCCGGCCGCCACCGCCTTTTTCCTTTCGCCTATTTATACCCCCCGACATATTAACCCTAAACATATACCACTTCGTCCCAAGAAACATCCGATGCTGCCGTCATGGTCATCCTGAGATTGGGAGGGTTCTGGAGCTCTCCCCGACACCCTGTCGGGAGGGGAATTCATCACCGGAGGGGTCTACACCACCATGCCCTCCTCCGAAGTGATGCATGAGTAGTTTATCCCTGGACAACGGGTCCATAGCAGTAGCTAGATGGTTGTTCTCTCCACTTTGTACCTCATGTTTAGATCTCGTGAGCTTCCTCACATGATCGAGATCATCTTTATGTAATGCTAGATTTTGTGTTTGCTGGGATTGATGAATGTTGAATGCTATGTCTTCTGATTATCAATCTATCATGTTATCTTCATGCTTATGTTATTTATGATCTTGCATGCTCTCCGTTATTAGTAGATGCTCTGGCCAAGTAGATGCTAGTAACTCCAAGAGGGAGTATTTATGCTCGATAATGGGTTCATGCCTCCTTTGCATATGCGCTCGAGTGAAAAAACGAGACAGATGGAGGATGTGTTGTTGCCATTAGGGAGAAAACAACGGTGTTTAGCTAATTTACATTGTTTACATTACACACTTTCCTTACTACGACATTCTGTTGCTTGCAACTTAATACCCAACGTTTGTTCGAATGATATTCGGAGGGTGGATTATTAGACATAGATGCAGTTGGATGACGGTCTATCTATTTTGTTGTAATGCCCGCATGAATCACATAGTAATATTTATGTCTTGCATATGCACTACGATGCAACCTTCATTTCTGTCAATTGCTCAGCTGTAATTTGTTCACCATGCATGTTATTTATCTTTCACGGAGAGAAACCACTAGTGAACTGTGGACCCCGGTCCTTTTTCTCATACTGTTAATACACACACTGCTTTCATACTGTTACTACTGCTTTCATATTGTTCTCCTACTATTTTCCACACCATACGTTTAACCTCTTTGTGTTCAGCAAAACCGGTGAGATTGACAACTTCACTGCTTCGTTGGGGCAAAGTGATTTGATTGTGTTGTGTAAGTTCCACGTTGCTGCTGAACCGGTATTGAGCCCTTCCATCTCAGCTGCATCAACCTTCTGAAGTTACTCCTTCCTCCTACTGGTCGATTCAAGCTTGGTTTCTTTCTGAGGGGAACTTGCTGCTGCACTCTTCATACCTTCCTCTGGGTGTCTCCCAACAAACGTGTGTTCACACGCATCAAGCAACTTTTCTGGCGCTGTTGCCGGGGAGGAAGAGAATTTCTGCAAGGGGAGTCTCTTACTTCCAATCTATTTACTTTTTTTTGTTTTGCTTAGATTTTTATTTTATTTTGTCTTGTTTGCTTCTCTTTATCAAATACACACAAAAAATTAGTTCTTATTCTAGTTGTTACTTTTGTTACCTCGTTGTCATTTTTCAGCATGCTATTCCCTAAGTTTATCCTGAAAGACCTTCCAGTTGGTAGTGGTTCTGTACTTAGAAAGGATACCATTAAAGAATTCTTTAATCATGTTAGTAAGCATGATAATTTTGAGGAAAAATCCATAGTAGAACTTGATCCAAATTATGAAACTGCTGCAACTTTTTTAGTTCACATGTTAGAAGCTAGGTTTGTTAACCTTCATCCCATATTGTAGCATATGTTCCTCAGCTTGAATAATATTGAAGATATTGAGAAAAGGAACTTTATCTAAGAAACCATTCTTAAAGAATTTGGAGATGTTGCTATAGAAGCTAGAAAAGCCTTTGATCGTTTCAATATGCTAGGCTCATGTGTAGATATTGTTAGGGCTCTTGAAAAAATTGAATCTAATGATGAAAAGGAGGATAAAATACCAATCCCCTTTAAAATCGTAGCACTGCATGAAGCCCAAGAAAAGAATTTTGATTGGATTGTTACTCAGAATTTATTTGATGAGAATAGTAAACCTAAAAGTTCTAAGAGAGGAGCCTCTGAAACTCACTTAGATAAAATACAATGCATTATTAAGGAATTGCCAAATCTTGATTTGAATGCATCTTCACTTGAAAACACTTGATTCCACTTTTCTGGGCCTAGCTAAAAGGCGTTAAAGAAAATCACTTTTGGGGAGATAACCCATGGTTTTATTTTTGCTTTGTTTTTCTCTGTTTTCTTTGATTCAAGGGGTTGTATACTTCTGTATCAACTCCTTTGTATCTTTATTTTCATGGTTTAGTTGTGACAAGTAAAGTTTCTGACGAGAGTTGGAGTTGGTTTTTGAATTTATGTGCAGGAAACAGATTTCTGTAGTCCACCGTAAAAAATCGTATAAATCACAGAAAAATCAGAATGTCCTGAAATTTCTTGTGCTTATTCCTTGGATAATTTTGAAATGTTTTCAATATTTAAGTTTTTCGATCTGAGCAATGTAAGTTTCCCGAAAAATTCGTCTTTACAGACTGTTCCGGTTTTGACAGATTCTGCCATTTTTTCTTGCATTTGCTCTTTTGCGATGTCAAGTGGATTTCTTTGTTTCACGAAACATCAGTGGCTGTAGCTAATGTTTAAAAGTATCAATATCAGTTGTTCCCATATAGAACCCATGAATTTTTAATTTTTTCACAAACGCTCTAATGCGAATTACTCTTTGAGTGTGGTGTGAAGGAAGTTTTCAAGGGTCAAGAGAAGAGGGTGATATATGTGATCAAGAAGAGTGCAAGGTCAAAGGTTGGGGATGCCCCTGTGGTTCATTCAAGCATATTTTTATAATAATCAAGCATCTAAGCTTGGGGATTCCCAAGGAATCCCCTTCTTCATCAACAATCTATCATGTCACTTCTAGTGAAACTATATTTTTTTTCGGTCACATCATATGAAGTTTACTTGGAGCACTGTTTGATTTTCTTTTGTTTTCCTTTGTTTTCTTTTGTTTTCCTTGCTTCAGTAATATAGTTGGATCCTAGATTCCTTGTTTGGGAGAGAGACATGCTCCAATTTTTTGTTTGAATACTTGCAATACTAGTATTCTTAGGTTTTCTTCTAGTTGCTGCAAAAATTCTGGTTTAGCTCTTGTTTTCTTTGCATCTCTTGTTCAGAGCTGTTAGTTTTAGTAGGTTTATGTGAGTACTATCATGTTTTCTTGATGTAGCAATTAGAGAGTTGTTGTTAAAGCATGTTTTGTAGGGTGCTTGTTGGGAAAAGAAACCGCTGCTTGTGGTAGAGTTTATAGCGGTGCAAGTAGAAGCTTGTATAGACTGTGGCTAGACTTTTTCATATCATGCTAGATGTTATTTTAATTATAAAGCCGTATGGTTATTTAGTAGCATGATTAGCCTCAAATAGCTGAGAGTTTTTAATGTGCCATTGAAAGAATCATGAGTTGTTCTTGTCATATTGAAGCATAAATTTGTGGTGTTCTCCTTTGAATGTTTTATTTGGTTGACTTGGCGCATGCTCACACCATGTTTATGATTATGAACAAGTCACTTATAGCCTCCATTATCATTTAGTTTTTGAACTTGTGGTACCACTTATGCTTTGATTAATGATGTTTATGTCGGTATGCATGATTATACCTCTTATGCTCTCTTGATTTGTCGCTCCCAGTCTTTTGCTAGCCTCCACATGTGCTGAGTATGAGCTCTACTCGTGCATCTGATACTTCATAAACGTATCCCTAATTTCGGATGCTCCATGATGATATTATGCAAATTGCTACATGTTTTCTCCCTTCTTTATGTCAGTTTTATCGATTTTACGGACTAACCTATTGACAAGATGCCATAGAGCCAATTCCCTGTTTTCTGCTGTTTTTAGTTTCAGAAAAGTTGTTCTAGAAATATTCTCGGAATTGGAAAGTTCGAAGCCCGGAAGTCCTATTTTCCTCGGAAGCATCCAAAAGACCGAAGATGAGTCGAAGAGGGGCAACAGGAGGGCCACACCATAGGGTGGCGCGGCCCCCCTTGGCCGCGCCAGCTATGGGTGTGGAGCCCCCTGGCCTCCACCGCCTTTGCCCTTTCGCCTATTTAAGCCCCCCGGATGGAAAACCCTAAGCACCTGATCAAAATCCTCGAAAAAGTTCCGTAGCTGCTATCACCGTCAACCCTAGATCGGGAGGGTTCTGGAGCTGTTTTACGGCACCCTACCGGAGAGGAAATCATCACCGGAGGATTCTACATCACCATGCCTGCCTCCGGAGTGATGCGTGAGTAGTTCATCCCTGGACTACGGGTTCGTAGATGTAGCTAGATGGTTGTCTCCTCCTCATATGTGTGGGGACCCCATACTAGCAGTCCGAGACCTCCAGTATGCATACATTCACGATCCCATGATCAGTTAGTCGTGAACAACATACTCGAGTTGGCATTGCAGATTACAACATCCACTACCCGAATACACGGCTTACACAACTGGTCACATGCCTCAGTTGAAAACAACTGCCACGCAGGGCAGGAGCACACACTAATAACAATGGAAGTCTTCAAAAACACACTCGTGGTAAACCCAAGTCACGCCTTGACTACCTACAGGCTACTGTAACAGCCTAATTTTTGGAAGACAGGAAAACTTGTTTTCAATAACCCAAAAATCAGGGCCAACAAAAACTTTTTAATATTCTTGACTTATGCTTGTGTTTTCATTTCTATTTGGCTGTTGTATGTGTTTGTGTTTGAGTTTGTTAACAATTAACATTAAAAACAATGATCATAACTTTCTTAAAACACAACCCTGGTGATCAAGTCATGACAAGAAAGCTTATCATCTTCATCCATCACACTGTTTTGGCAAAAACCTTTTTTGAAAGTGTTTTGATTTTAAAAGAAACCCAAAGACCAAGTTTTGAGGAAAACAAAAGATAATTTCCAAAATATATGAAAAGTATTTTGGAGCTATTCATCTCCAACATGTTTTCAACAAAGATGTTTTTTGCAAGTATTTCAAAAACACCTTCTCACTTCCTTCTTTTGCAAAAACTATAAAAGGGGACTATGTTACCCCTGTGTTTAACCTCAAATATATTCTTTTGGAAATAACAACTTTGGAGCTGAACCCCTTTATAAAATCCTCTTGTCATGGTATGCCTTGATCACTACCTCTATTTAACACATGAGAAAACATCCTGGAAATTAAACTGAAGAACTTAGTTGTTTGAGTGATCTTGTGTGACTTGTTATGTTATCTGCTTGTTGTGTGATCTTATCTTGTGTTTGCTTGAGGTATTTATTTCTGTTTGTTGTTTAATGTGTGTTGTTATAATAAAATCAAACCTAGTAATAACAAGATCAAACATCAATACCATATTCCACCTCATGTCCATATCATCTTCTGTTTTCTTAAAAATCTCCAACTTTGGGGACAGACTTCTATGACAAATCTTGAGATGATCATCATACATCTCATTGTCTATATCTATGCTATCCATACAATTTGTTATTTTGGTTATTCAAACTCTTTTGTATCATCTATTAATGTCCTTCGGAAGGCATCCCCAAAATAATGAGCATATCTCCCTCATTATGAAGCAATTTTCCCTTGTTACTCCAAACCACTCCTCTTTGTTTTCAGGACCAATGGACCTACCCGTGTCATCTCCATGACCTATACATCACCTCCATATGGTCCATTTATTTTCCAATGGCCATGTGATTATTCTCCTCTCTTCGTTTTTAGCCTATCAAATAAATATCTATTTTCACACTTTTCCACTTGATGCCTCAAATATTTTCAAAAGAGTTGTTTATTAAAAATCACTTTTGAGACATATATCATGTACTATCTCATCCCAACTCAAAAATATTTGTTTTAAAAGCATTTTACTATTTATTATTTTCCATTTTCCAAAAGGCCAGAAATGGACATTAAAACATTTTGTGAAGAAAAGTATTTCCTAAAATCTTGGAAAAATTACCCAACATGCCTATGGTCATGTGGGAATTACTTATACAAAAACATTTGAAAGTTGTTTAGAAAATTTTGGGGAAAACATTTAAAATCAGTTTCTGCCATTTTTGAATTTCCAAAATTTTGTGAAAGAAAAGTTTTCAGAAAAACTTGAGACCACCACCCCTAGACTCCGTTTTTCATCCTCTATCCAATGGACATGATAGTTCATATGTGTTCCATTCAAAATTTTGGTGAAAACAAGCAAAAACCACCTCTGGTTACTCTGGTCACTATTGAGTTCATACATGCCTTGATCTATTATTGCACTCTAGCTACCTCTATCTTGTTCTCAGGAGTAGAAAACACCTCTATTACACTCCTAGACATGGTCTAGCTGATCCTACCCCTCTCTCCCATCCACCAACATGAGGACAAGGATGGTGATCCCTCACCATTTTTCTACTCCACCTCCTCTGTCCAACCTAGAAGCAGCCCTTGCACCAGCACACCCCTCTCACCCCCGTGAACACTCTGGAAGAAACCCACCCCCTCTCCTTGTCTCTTTCTTCTATTCCCACAAGCTGGCCATGGTGTCCAGGGCGCCCTCGCCACGTCGCTCACGTTCCAACACCTGGGCATCATGCCGATCTTCACGGGCTAGTATACAAGCTCCGTGAGCCTCCCAGGAACTCACCCGTTCCCCCATTGCCTCCCACTCGCTCTCCTTCTCCCTCTACTCGCTGTCGAACACCTGCGTGTGCTCGGAGGACTCCACTCGTTCTCCTCCACTCCGCACCTCTACTGGTCCCCTATCAATCTCTGAGAGTGAACACACCCCAGACCCACCGTAGCAGTGCTCCACTTCGCCTCCTCCTCTCTGAGCTTGCATGTCCGAGCTCACCATGGACGCCGGGCGCGGATCTCCGATGCGAGCCCTCTCCGAGCTCTATTTTTCGATGGGACGTTGTCAAATCTCCTCCTCTCCATGCCAATTGACCTCCGGTGCAAAAAGCACCCTCCCTAGCACTATAAATTGATGGCATCGTGCATGAACTCACCGCCGGTGAGCACCCCGTCGCGACGCTGATTCAGTCCATCTCTGCGTATGGTTCCTCCTACTTTCTCTTTCCCTGGACCCCTATTGTTCCTATATGACGTTGAGACATCTCAGTTTCCATTCTATTACGTCGCAGGTTCGTCGCCATCCTCGACCGAGGTCACCGGCCGTGGGACCTCGCAGAATCCCTTGCTGGAGGCATTCCCTGCACTTGCAGACGAAAGCAACGGCTTAGGATCGTCTCCTTGGAGATCCTGCTGCTTGCCGCGCATCCAGGCGCCCACGGGAGACCCCGGCGGCGAGCTCCATCCTCCGCTGCGGTGGCCGGTGCGGACGCAGCCGCAGTTTTTGGTCACCGGCGGTTGGCCCGGCACGATCGGTTCCTGGCCGTTGGATTGGGATCCAGCGGTAGATCTTAAGCCACTTATCTAGCCCACTGACGGGCCGGACCATTCGTCAGCAGTTTGATTTTTTTCGCAGGCGGGATAAATTCATGGGCTGGCCCAAAACTCCGAATCCAGCCTCTGCTCTGCCTCCGAAGAACAGATCGGGCCCATTTTGTTTTTTGACAGGTTGATTTTTCCTTTTCCTGTAGAACCATTTCTGCTGCTCTGGTTTAATCCTTTTTAAAATACTTAAAGTGCAAATCTTGCCAAACTACAAATCAAAGTTGTAGATCTACATTTTCCTAACCACCTCCAACTTGCAGATCCATGTTTTGTGCTGTATTTTAGGAGAAACAAAATAAATGGCAGATGCGTTCATTAACACCATTTCTTTAATAACTTGAGTTTTAAGTGTCCAAATCATGCAAACTCAACTGTTCTGAGTAGACCTTGATAATATCTACCTGTTGCAGTTGGCCTTGTGTTGACTTGAGTTGTTATGTGAAAATGACATGCCTGTTAGTTTTTAGGCCAGAGAGCACATCTGTGAATTGTTTAATTTTATTGGTGATGATTTTTGAAGTGAATCCAACTGGGTTGGTTTGCTAGTGACTAGGAGCAACTTATGCTAGATTTTCATGATGTTAGGAGTTACAGAATAGGATTGGTGCAATATTTAGTGTTTAGCCATTTTCTGCATATTATTGCTATGCCTTTATTAAAATGTGTGTTATATTGTTTTTGTTATAAAAGTGATTCCTAGAATGTGTAAGGTATTATTAAATTATTGATATGTGTTTTGAGTGTTTCACTAGCATGATAGGGTTTGGGTGTGAAAAACCATGTTTGTTATGGTTTTATTCTCTTAGGGTGTTTTTCCTAGAAATAACAGATTAGAATTATGTTATTCTTCATATTGGTAGGATGAATTGAATAAATGCTTTAGTATTGTTTTCCATATCATAGCTACTGTTATTTTACCATATTATACTTGTTTTCATGCTTGAGTGAGCTCTAGATCAAATTTTCATGCTATGTTAGTATTAAATGTTCTTCTGCCATAAAATGGTTGTTTGCATGCTTAATTTTTGAGGCACTGATTAGATTGTTATTTTGTTATTACTAGCATGTCTAGGTGTTGTTTTATCTGTTATTTGGATGTCATCTTACATATCCATCATGTTAGAATAAATCATGTTTAATGATCTCTTATGGTTATGCATGTCTGCTTGTCTAAATAGCCTTTATCATGTCTAGTTTTAATAGTTGTTTTGCTCCATGATTATTTCCATGCATTGAGTGATGCAATGGTATGTTTGTTATTGATTTGTCTCTGTTATTAGGTTTCTTAGGTACTGGTTATATTGTTTCTCCATGTTTAGAAAATCATGTGTTACTATGGGCTTGTAGTATTGCTTGTTAATATTTTCCTATGCATGTGTATGTGTTCCTGGGCTGTTTTCTTGTTATTTTGTTCATCCTCATGAATGACCAGAGAGTAATTTAACCTTATTTGGGCATGTTCTGAGAGTGGCACACCCACTGGACTCATGCCATTTTGGTTGAGGATCCATAATATCAATTCTAGTGTTTTTCGTGTGTATTGTCTGTGCCTGTTTTGCTTGACGGTGTGCACCCTAGTAATTTTGTTTGTGAGTGTACTTGTTTTATTAAATGATTGCTGTATGTTTACATTTTATCAAGTGCTTGCGTTTGTTTGGTTCTGATTGGGTTTTTTCCTTTTATGTTTACGACGTTAGATAACGAAGACGGTATTATTTCCCGGAGAGGTTTTTATTGCAACTCTTGTTTATTTCAAGAGCAAGACCAAGACCAGTGCCAAGGCAAGCCATTCTAAATGCTTGATGTTGTTTTACTTATCATTATCTATCATGCATGTTTTACTTCTGAAGTTTTACAAAGGTTTGATTCAAAAACTATCCTTTTAAGTGGACTATACCACTATCTATTTTTATGAATCTAATATGCTATATCCAATATATAATCTTGGTGTTACCAAGCCCTTTAGATAGTTTAGTATCATCACTTAATAAACTTAAGTCCCCTAGTGGACATTTTAACTTGATGTTTTGGAAAAGCAAAAGCTTGGAAAAACCACGAGGAAAGGTGGGATCTTGCCCGAGGGAGGTTTGTGAAGAAGGAAATGCTTTCGACTTGTTTTCCAAAAATGACACATAACCTAGTCTTCGCCGGACAACCAAGCCGTGCTGCCACATTACCTCAATATGGGAACGGGTCTAGCTAATTGCTTGTCGGTGTTAGTCTGTGTCTACCTCAATGTGCTATAGGGGTTAGAGTCCCCCGAACCGAATTGTCGCCAGGAGGGAGAAATGGGACATTCAGAGTGTGGGGATTAAGTTCGCCACCGGTTGCAACAGTTGGGTCTCCTGCCATGGCGGTGTGTTGTCAGGGGAAACCAGATCGATACGGCTGACTCACTCGGTGCCGAGGAGAACAAACCCAGTTGAAGAGGTAGTCATTTACTAGCACTGACATAGTGGATGGTTAGGAACAGTTATCCGATGTTTGCATACTGTCTCGGACAGTCCGTGGTTGTTCATGGCGGATGTACTGGATCTTGTGGATTGTGTACACCTCTGCAGAGTAAAACTATTCAGAATAGCCGCGTCCTCGGATATGGACAGTTGAATGGCAATGTAGCTAGCATTGTGTCAATGTTTTCGAAAAAGCTGGAAAAGTGTTTCAGAACTTGTACGTGGGAGGTACGTTGAAAGGGAATTATTGTACCTTTGAGGTACCAGATAAATGATGATCTTAAAGTTGTGTTTTTCCAAGAAGTTTTGCAAAGAGAAATGTTTTCTTGATTTAGAACGCTTTATCCAAACCTTGTGGACATGCTATATCTACAAGAGAAATGAAATATCTTTTGAAGTATCTTCTTCAACAAAGAAAAATAAAACTTGTGCAACTATGATGGGTCTTAAATTCATCATGGCTAGTTGAACCCTAATTAAAGCCTTCCTACCACCTATATATATGCATGCTTGCATGTTCAGCTTTCATTTGGGGTGGCTTGCAAGAGTACATTCAAACGTACTCATATTGGTTTCGTCCCTGGCTATTGTCTTAGCCAGACTTTGAGCAGAAACCCGGAGAACCTGAAGAAGATGGTGTCGCTGACGGCTATGCGAACTAGGAACGTCTCCAAGTCAGTAGCCTGTAGGTAGTCAAGGCGTGACTTGGGTTTACCACGAGTGTGCTTTGTAGTCTTCTGCTGTTTTTGGTGTGTGTTCCTGCCCTGCGTGGCAGTTGTTTTCAACTGAGTCAAGTGACCAGTTGTGTAAGCCGTGTATTCGTGTAGTGGATGTTGTAATCTGCAATGCCAACTAGAGTATGTTGTTCACGACTAACTGATCATGGGATCGTGAATGTATGCATACTGGAGGTCTCGGGCTGCTAGTCTGGGGTCCCCACAGAGTTGGTATCAGAGCCATCCTGACTTTAGGAGACCTTAGTTTAGCATGGACGTCAGATAGGAAACAAAACTACTTTTGATAAAAAACTATATTACTGCCCAAAATGTTTTCATCTAAGGAACCCTAAGTATGGTTTCCATTCTTCTCACATTTTCGAAAAGAATTATTGCCTTGTTTATAAAATTGAAGTTTTGAAGAAAACAGAGAAAATATTAAACATACCTTTTTGTCTTTTGTTTTCATGGCTCAAAATGTTTTGTAAATAAATAAACATGAGTTTATGAAATTTTGGTTTTCATTTAAAAGTATATCAAAAAGTTTTCTTCTGTTATCTTTCTATAAAACAATTACATACTTGGCGATATCCCGAGAAGACCTTAGTAGTTAGCAACCCGAAGAAAAAGGAGATTTCTTCCGAAGACATCAACATCAAGATGAGATAAAGATGAGAACCCAACGACCCTTTTGTCGACCCAGACCCATAGGAATTGATAGGTTTCGCTTAGTTGTTTTACTTGAGCTAACCCGTTCTTCCGCGGTAATAGACGTTTGCTAGTACTAGAGGTACCTTGTTTGTTCCTCGTTGGTGCGTTGTTGGTGTGGTTTACATTTGCGTGGTGTTTTTACTTGCTCACTTGTTGTGTGTGCTTTTGAATTTGTTTTCTTGTGTGTCTCGCAAGCACGCCTTTTCGGCAAAGCAAAGTCACCACACGTTTACCTCTTGCTTTGTTCCTGTTGTTTGCAAAAAGTCTGACTTAGCAAAAACCCTCTTAAAAAGGTTTTATCCCCCATCCCTTCTTGAGAAGTGCAAGATTCTGGAGCGCTCTCTACTTCAACCCGAGAGCCCAAGATCTCTTAAATCTTCTTCAAGATGGACGGCGGACTTCACGCGCCATTTCGTGCAACTACATCAAGAGCTGTCATGAAGAACGACAAATTCAGATTCAAGCCCGAGAAGATGCGAGATGTGTCTCGCGACACCAACAAAAACTTTTACCAGACTAACACTTCTAACATAGCTATCTAATTTTAGACTAACATCTAACCTAAGGTTCACTTAGGGCACTAGCTAGTTTTCCCGAGGGAAAGCTAACTATGTGATCCTAAATCACCTATGAAGGCGCCTACAAAGCTCCATGAAGATCAAGACCCAACAAATTCTTCCACGACCTGCCATCACCACCAAGCAAAAATGAGACGAAGACGAAGATAATTCCCGACAACCTATAAAGACTAATCAAAAGGGGGAAGCATCCGCACTTCAACGCGGACAACCACTCAAGAAGCAAAGAAGCATGTAGGAGTTTTCTAACGCCTTTCCTAATAGTAATCGGAGAGAGTCAAGTCTACGTACCTGACGCCTTGTGAGGCCAGATGGTTGTCGTGGGTAGCTATCTGCGATACCCCTAAAATTAGGCCAAGTCTAGGCAACGACAGAAGGTCTACGAAGCAGAAAAATCAAGACCCTTCATTAGCTTGTGTCGTTTCACCAACATCAACAACAAGTACATGAAGTGTCAAGTGAACATATCCATCTCCTCGACAAGCAACTTTCTGACAACATCAACACCTCGAGTTCTCAGAAGACCACCTCGTCAAAGGATCTTCATTTACAAAAATTGAAGAAGCCCAGGAATCTTGTTTTTAGTTACACACTTAAGTACCCACTTACGAATCTCGGGGACGAGATTTATTTTAAGGGGGGAAGAGCTGTAACAGCCTAATTTTTGGAAGACAGGAAAACTTGTTTTCAATAACCCAAAAATCAGGGCCAACAAAAACTTTTTAATATGTTTGACTTATGCTTGTGTTTTCATTTCTATTTGGTTGTTGTATGTGTTTGTGTTTGAGTTTGTTAACAACTAACATTAAAAACAATGATCATAACTTTCTTAAAACACAACCCTGGTGATCAAGTCATGACAAGAAAGCTTATCATCTTCATCCATCACACTGTTTTGGCAAAAACCTTTTTGAAAGTGTTTTGATTTTAAAAGAAACCCAAAGACCAAGTTTTGAGGAAAACAAAAGATAATTTCCAAAATATATGAAAAGTATTTTGGAGCTATTCATCTCCAACATGTTTTCAACCAAGATGTTTTTTGCAAGTATTTCAAAAACACCTTCTCACTTCCTTCTTTTGCAAAAACTATAAAAGGGGACTATGTTACCCCTGTGTTTAACCTCAAATATATTCTTTTGGAAATAACAACTTTGGAGCTGAACCCCTTTATAAAATCCTCTTGTCATTGTATGCCTTGATCACTACCTCTATTTAACACATGAGAAAACATCCTGGAAATTAAACTGAAGAACTTAGTTGTTTGAGTGATCTTGTGTGACTTGTTATGTTATCTGCTTGTTGTGTGATCTTATCTTGTGTTTGCTTGAGGTATTTATTTCTGTGTTGTTTAATGTGTGTTGTTATAATAAAATCAAACCTAGTAATAACAAGATCAAACATCAATACCATATTCCACCTCATGTCCATATCATCTTCTGTTTTCTTAAAAATCTCCAACTTTGGGGACAGACTTCTATGACAAATCTTGAGATGATCATCATACATCTCATTGTCTATATCTATGCTATCCATACAAGTTGTTATTTTGGTTATTCAAACTCTTTTGTATCATCTATTAATGTCCTTTGGAAGGCATCCCAAAATAATGAGCATATATCCCTCATTATGAAGCAATCTGCCCTTGTTACTCCAAACCACTCCTCTTTGTTTTTAGGACCAATGAACCTACCCTTGTCACTCCATGACCTATACATCACCTCCATATGGTCCATTTATTTCCAATGGCCATGTGATTATTCTCTCTCTTGGTTTTTAGCCTATCAAATAAACATCTGTTTTCACACTTTTCCACTTGATGCCTCAAATATTTTCAAAAGAGTTGTTTATTAAAAATCACTTTTGAGACATATATCATGTACTATATCATACCAACTCAAAAATATTTGTTTTAAAAGCATTTTACTATTTATTATTTTCCATTTTCCAAAAGGCCAGAAATGGACATTGAAACATTTTGTGAAGAAAAGTATTTCCTAAAATCTAGGAAAAATTACCAACATGCCTATGGTCATGTGGGACTTACTTATACAAAAACATTTGAAAGTTGTTTAGAAAATTTTGGGGAAAACATTTAAAAATAGTTTCTGCCATTTTTGAATTTCCAAAATTTTGTGAAAGAAAAGTTTTCAGAAAAACTTGAGACCACCGCCCCTAGACTCCATTTTTCATCCTCTATCCAATGGACATGATTGTTCATATGTGTTCCATTCAAAATTTTGGTGAAAACAAGCAAAAACCACCTCTGGTTACTCTGGTCACTATTGAGTTCATACATGCCTTGATCTATTATTGCACTCTAGCTACCTCTATCTTGTTCTGAGGAGTAGAAAACACCTCTATTACGCTCCTAGACATGGTCTAGCTGATCCTACCCCTCTCTCCCATCCACCAACATGAGGACAAGGATGGTGATACCTCACCATTTTTCTACTCCACCTCCTCTGTCCAACCTAGAAGCAGCCCTTGCGCCAGCACACCCCTCTCACCCCCGTGAACACTCTGGAAGAAACCCACCCCCTCTCCTTGTCTCTTTCCTCTATTCCCACAAGCTGGCCATGGTGTCCAGGGCGCCCTCGCCACGTCGCTCACGTTCCAACACCTGGGCATCATGCCGATCTTCATGGGCTAGTATACAAGCTCCGTGAGCCTCCCAGGAACTCACCCGTGCCCCCCCATTGCCTCCCACTCGCTCTCCTTCTCCCTCTACTCGCTGTCGAACACCTGCGTGTGCTCGGAGGACTCCACTCGTTCTCCTCCACTCCGCACCTCTACTGGTCCCCTATCGATCTCTGGAGAGTGAACACACCCCAGACCCACCGTAGCAGTGCTCCACTTCACCTCCTCCTCTCTGAGCTTGCATGTCCGAGCTCACCATGGACGCCGGGCGCGGATCTCCGATGCGAGCCCTCTCCGAGCTCTATTTTTCGATGGGACGTTGTCAAATCTCCTCCTCTCCAGACCAATTGACCTCCGGTGCAAAAAGCACCCTCCCTAGCACTATAAATTGATGGCATCGTGCATGAACTCACCGCCGGTGAGCACCCCGTCGCGACGCTGATTCAGTCCATCTCTGCGTATGGTTCCTCCTACTTTCTCTTTCCCTGGACCCCTATTGTTCCTATATGACGTTGAGACATCTCAGTTTCCATTCTATTACGTCGCAGGTTCGTCGCCATCCTCGACCGAGGTCACCGGCCGCGGGACCTCGTAGAATCCCTTGCTGGAGGCATTCCCTGCACTTGCAGACGAAAGCAACGGCTTAGGATCGTCTCCTTGGAGCTCCTGCTGCTTGCCGCGCATCCAGGCGCCCACGAGAGACCCCGGCGGCGAGCTCCATCCTCCGCTGCGGTGGCCGGTGCGGACGCAGCCGCAGTTTTTGGTCACCGGCGGTTGGCCCGGCACGATCGGTTCCTGGCCGTTGGATTGGGATCCAGCGGTAGATCTTAAGCCACTTATCTAGCCCACTGACGGGCCGGACCATTCGTCAGCAGTTTGATTTTTTTCGCAGGCGGGATAAATTCATGGGCTGGCCCAAAAATCCGAATCCAGCCTCTGCTCTGCCTCCGAAGAACAGATCGGGCCCATTTTGTTTTTTGACAGGTTGATTTTTCCTTTTCCTGTAGAACCATTTCTGCTGCTCTGGTTTAATCCTTTTTAAAATAGTTAAAGTGCAAATCATGCCAAACTAAAACTCACATTTGTAGATCTACATTTTCCTAACCACCTCCAACTTGCAGATCCATGTTTTGTGCTGTATTTTAGGAGAAACAAAATAAATGGCAGATGCACTCATTAACACCATTTTTTTAATAACTTGAGTTTTAAGTATCCAAATCATGCAAACTCAACTGTTATGAGTAGACCTTGATAATATCTACCTGTTGCAGGTGGCCTTGTGTTGACTTGAGTTGTTATGTGAAAATGACATGCATGTTAGTTTTTAGGCCAGAGAGCAATTCTGTGAATTGTTTAATTTTATTGGTGATGATTTTTGAAGTGAATCCAACTGGGTTGGTTTGATAGTGACTAGGAGCAACTTATGCTAGATTTTCATGATGTTAGGAGTTACAGAATAGGATTGGTGCAATATTTAGTGTTTAGCCATTTTCTGCATATTATTGCTATGCCTTTATTAAAATGTGTGTTATATTGTTTTTGTTATAAAGTGATTCCTAGAATGTGTAAGGTATTATTAAATTATTGATATGTGTTTTGAGTGTTTCACTAGCATGATAGGTTTTGGGTGTGAAAAACCATGTTTGTTATGGTTTTATTCTCTTAGGGTGTTTTTCCTAGAAATAATAGATTAGAATTATGTTATTCTTCATATTGGTAGGATGAATTGAATAAATGCTTTAGTATTTTTTTCCATATCATAGCTACTGTTATTTTACCATATTATACTTGTTTTCATGCTTGAGTGAGCTCTAGATCAAATTTTCATGCTATGTAAGTATCAATGTTCTTCTGCCATAAAATGGTTGTTTGCATGCTTAATTTTTGAGGCACTGATTAGATTGTTATTTTGTTATTACTAGCATGTCTAGGTGTTGTTTTATCTGTTATTTGGATGTCATCTTACATATCCATCATGTTAGAATAAATGATGTTTAATGATCTCTTATGGTTATGCATGTCTGCTTGTCTAAATAGCCTTTATCATGTCTAGTTTTAAGAGTTGTTTTGCTCCATGATTATTTCCATGCATTGAGTGATGCCATGGTATGTTTGTTATTGATTTGTCTCTGTTATTAGGTTGCTTAGGTACTGGTTATATTGTTTCTCCATGTTTAGAAAAGCATGTGTTACTATGGGCTTGTAGTATTGCTTGTTAATATTTTCCTATGCATGTGTATGTGTTCCTAGGTTGTTTTCTTGTTATTTTGTTCATCCTCATGAATGACCAGAGAGTAATTTAACCTTATTTGGGCATGTTATGAGAGTGGCATACCCACTGGACTCATGCCATTTTGGTTGAGGATCTATAATATTAATTCTAGTGTTTTTCGTGTGTATTGTCTGTGCCTGTTTTGCTTGACGGTGTGCACCCTAGTAATTTTGTTTGTGAGTGTACTTGTTTTATTAAATGATTGCTGTATGTTTACATTTTATCAAGTGCTTGCCTTTGTTTGGTTCTGATTGGGTTTTTTCCTTTTATGTTTACGACGTTAGATAACGAAGACGGTATTATTTCCCGGAGAGGTTTTTATTGCAACTCTTGTTTATTTCCAGAGCAAGACCAAGACCAGTGCCAAGGAAAGCCATTCTAAATGCTTGCTGTTGTTTACTTATCATTATCTATCAGCATGTTTTACTTCTGAAGTTTTACAAAGGTTTGATTCAAAAACTATCCTTTTAAGTGGACTATACCACTATCTATTTTTATGAATCTAATATGCTATATCCAATATATAATCTTGGTGTTACCAAGCCCTTTAGATATTTTAGTATCATCACTTAACAAACTTAAGTCCCCTAGTGGACATTTTAACTTGATGTTTTGGAAAAGCAAAAGCTTGGAAAAACCCCGAGGAAAGGTGGGACCTTGCCCGAGGGAGGTTTGTGAAGAAGGAAATGTTTTCGACTTGTTTTCCAAAATGACACATAAACCTAGTCTTCGCCGGACAACCAAGCCGTGCTGCCACATTACCTCAATATGGGAACGGGGTCTAGCTAATTGCTTGTCGGTGTTAGTCTGTGTCTACCTCAATGTGCTATAGGGGTTAGAGTCCCCCGAACCGAATTGTCGCCAGGAGGGAGAAATGGGACATTCAGAGTGTGGGGATTATGTTCGCCACCGGTTGCAATAGTTGGGTCTCCTGCCATGGCGGTGTGTTGTCAGGGGAAACCGGATCGATACGGCTGACTCACTCGGTGCCGGGGAGAACAAACCCAGTTGAAGAGGTAGTCATTTACTAGCACTCACATAGTGGATGGTTAGGAACAGTTATCTGTTGTTTGCATACTGTCTCGGACAGTCCGTGGTTGTTCACGGCGGATGTACTGGATCTTGTGGATTGTGTACACCTCTGCAGAGTAAAACTATTCAGAATAGCCGCGTTCTCGGATATGGACAGTTGAATGGCCATGTAGCTAGCATTGTGTCAATGTTTTCGAAAAAGCTGGAAAAGTGTTCAGAACTTGTACCTGGGAGGTACGTTGAAAGGGAATTATTGTACCTTTGAGGTACCAGATAAATGATGATCTTAAAGTTGTGTTTTTCCAAGAAGTTTTGCAAAGAGAAATGTTTTCTTGATTTAGAACGCTTTATCCAAACCTTGTGGACATGCTATATCTACAAGAGAAATGAAATATCTTTTGAAGTATCTTCTTCAACAAAGAAAAATAAAACTTGTGCAACTATGATGGGTCTTAAATTCATCATGGCTAGTTGAACCCTAATTAAAGCCTTCCTACCACCTATATATATGCATGCTTGCATGTTTAGCTTTCATTTGGGGTGGCTTGCAAGAGTACATTCAAACGTACTCATATTGGTTTCGTCCCTGGCTATTGTCTTAGCCAGACTTTGAGCAGAAACCCGGAGAACCTGAAGAAGATGGTGTCGCTGACGGCTATGCGAACTAGGAACGTCTCCGAGTCAGTAGCCTGTAGGTAGTCAAGGCGTGACTTGGGTTTACCACGCGTGTGCTTTGTAGTCTTCCGCTGTTTTTGGTGTGTGTTCCTGCCCTGCGTGGCAGTTGTTTTCAACTGAGTCAAGTGACCAGTTGTGTAAGCCGTGTATTCGTGTAGTGGATGTTGTAATCTGCAATGCCAACTCGAGTATGTTGTTCACGACTAACTGATCATGGGATCGTGAATGTATGAATACTGGAGGTCTCGGGCTGCTAGTCTGGGGTCCCCACAGCTACTGACTCGGAGACGTTCCTAGTTCGAACAGCCGTCAGCGACACCATCTTCTTCAGGTTCTCCGGGTTTCTTCTCAAAATCTGGCTAAGACAATAGCCAGGGACGAAACCATTGTGAGTACATTGGAATGTACTCGCAAGACACCCCAAATGAAAGCTAAACATGCAACCCGATTCTTTGGAGGGAAAGGGATGATGCTTTGCACGAGGATGGCTCAGATCAGCCGCGCGTCGGAGCTCGTCGGACGAGGTCAACGGCGACCTTGGTAGCTCGCTTGCGGGCATCTTACAAAGGGAAAAGCTTGCCTGGAGGATAGGCCATGGTTAGGAGATCGAGCATGCAATTGAGGAGGCAGGGAGAGGGACGGAAGTGGCCGGGTTCGAGCGTGGCCGTCCTGCACCCGCAGGTGTTCGATAGAGAGTGAGGTAAAAAGGAGAGTGAGAGGAGACGAATGGAGATCACAGGCGTGTTGCTGGGAGGCTCGTGGAGCTAGTAGACAAGTCCTGGATGATCGGCATGCGATCCAGGTGTTGGAACGCGAGGGACATGGCGAGGGTGTTCTGGACGTCATGGCCAGCTCACGGGATTGGAAGAAAGAGACAAGGGGAAGGGAGGAGGCTTCACCAGGGGGTCACAGGGTGCAAGAGGAGTGTGTTGGCGCGATGGTTTCTTTTGGGATGCACTGTGGAGATGGAGTGGAAAATGGGTGGTGATCACTCCCTTGTCCACTGGTTGGTGGCTGAGCTAGAGAGAGAGAGGAGCAGGTAGACCATGTCCAGGAGGTCAAGGGATATGTTCACTACTGCTCTGAACAAGAGAGAGGTGGAGAGAGTACAATTATTGGCCAGGACATGCATGAACTTAACCATGTCCAGAATAACCAGTGGAGGTTTTTGATTGTTTTCACCAATATTATGAATACAAAATATGTGAAAGATTGTGTCCAATGGATAGAGGACCAAAAATGGAGTCTAGGGATGGTGGCCTCAAGAGTTTCTGAAAATATTTATTTCACAAAATTTTGGAAATTCAAAATGTGCTGAATCGGTTTTTAAATATTTTCTCCAAAATTTTCAGCACAACATGCAAATGTTTTTGTACAGATAAGTCCCACATGACCATAGGCATGTTGGGTAATTTTTCCAAGATTTTAGGAAATACTTTTGTTCACAAAATATTTTAAAGTCCATTTCTGGCCTTTTGGGAAATGGAAAATAATAAATAGTAAAATGCTTTTAAAACAAATATTTTTGAGTTGGGATGGTATGGTATATAATATAGGTCCCAAAAGTTATTTTTACTAAGCAACTCTTTTTAAAATATTTGAGTCACCAAGTGGAAAAGTGTGAAAACAGGTGTTTATTTAATAGGCTAAAAACCAAAAGAGATAAGTAATTAAATGGCCTTTGAAATATAAATGGACCACATGGATATGATGTATAGGTTATGGATATTAAAAGGGTAGGTTGATGGAGCTTCAAAACAAAGAGGAGTGTTTTTGAGCAACATGGACAAAGTGCTTCAAAATAGCATGGATATGGTTATTATATTGGGATGCTTTCTATAGGACTTTGAAACAAGATACCAAAGGGTTTCAATATCCATAATAAAAACTTGTATAGATATCATATATATATACAATGAGATGTATGATGATGCATTGATGATTAGTTCAAGATGTGTCACAGAATCCTGTCTCCACAGTTGAAGATTTTTAAGAAATTAGAAGATGATATGTACATGAGATGGAATATGGTATTGATGTTTGATTTTGTTATTACTAGATTTTATTTATTTAAAAAACACACAATAATAAACAACATAAATAAATACTTCAAAGCAAACACAAGATAAGATCACACAACAAGCAGATAAAATAACAAGACACACAAGATCACTCAAACAACTGAGTTGTTCAATTTAATTTCGAGGTGTTTCTCTCAAGTGTTAATATTAGGTAGTGATCAAGGCATACCATGACAAGAGGATTTTGTAAAGAGGTTCAGCTCAAAAGTTTTTATTTCCAAAAGAATATAATTGAGGTAAAACACAGGGGTAACATAGTCCCCTCTTATTGTTTTTGAAAAAGAAGGAAGTGAGAAGGAGTTTTTGAAATACTTGCAAAAACAACTTGGTTGAAAACAGGTTGGAGATGATTAGCTCCAAAATAATTTTCATATAGTTTTGGAAACTATCTTTTGTTTTCTCAAAACTTGGCCTTTGGGTTTATTCAAAAATCAAAACATTTTCAAAAAGGTTTTTGCCAAAAGAGTGTGATGGATGAAGATGATAAGTTTTCGTATCATGAATTGATCACAAGGGTTGTGTTTTAAGAAAGTTATGATCATTGGTTTTAATGTTAGTTGTTAACAAACTCAAACAAAACACAATCAACAAGCAAATAGAACATAAACACAAGCATTAGTCAAAAATATTAAAAGTTTTTGTTGGCCCTGATTTTTGGGTTATTGAAAACAAGTTTTTCCTGTCTTCCAAAAATTGGGATGTAACAGCTCTTCCCCCCTTAAAATGAATCTCGTCCTCGAGATTCGTAAGGGAAAACAAGGAAGAGGGTTTTCTTTAAAAACAACAAACACAAAACTCTTTTTAACAAAAAAATTATGTTTTCTCAGGTTTTAAGAAAACCAAAATTTTGCTCCAAGCCTGAAGATAAGACTGGATACTCACAAAGGGGTCACAGAGACCTAGTTGTGTACGGTAGAGGCTACAAACAACTAGTGATCTTGTCAATATTTTTCTCACGATTTGAAAGAGAGTTGTAAGCTTGGGACACCCGGAGTTTTCTGGAGTCATACACCGACGTGTGGGACCAGGCCCACTTGGCAGTCGATGCCCTTCTCTCTTCTTCTTCTTCTTCTTCTTGCCTGACCTTCTCTCCTGGTGCGCACACCCTTGGCATCAGGGCGTCCCGCCCATTGTGAGCTGATGGTGGGCTGACACCTCGCCATAAGACTGCTGTGAGTGCGACATGTCGATTCTTCGTCCACTTGGTGGAGGGATGCGTCGTTGATTTCACGCCATTTGCTGGCACTGCAGCTGGATTCTTCGGCTTTTCCTGCGTAGTGCTCGATGGAGGTGAGGGCTCTGCTCTTGCTGCTATAAAAGGGGTCGTCGAGGTTCACTAAATCGCACCACACAATGAGTTTCATTTCTCAGCTCATCGATGATTTCTTCAAGGAGTACGTCACCCTGCTGGAGCGAGCAAATCCCCTGGAGCACTTCGTCATCGTGCTGTTCTTCAGCTGTGGCCTGGTGGGATGGGTCACTGTGATCATGGTAGCTGTGGTCTGCACCGTCTAGGGCATCTACGACTGGTGGTCTGGCGCCAGGAGTGAGACCGTGGTGGAAGAAGGACGAGCAGTGGCGCCAGTGGCTGCGGTTGTGGAGGTCCAAGCTGGTGGCACAAGGCCAGGAAGACTCGAGGGCTTCGTCGTCACCTGACTCGGTGCTCGGTGTCAGGTGAGACTGGCTCACCGTCAGACCAGGTTCCAGCCAGCGAGGGCTAGGCAATGTTAGTGTTTACACCGGAGTAGGTGTAGTGGTCTGTGTTGGAAACAGACTTGTATCTTACTTTCTGAAACTTTCATTTGTCAGGTGCAATGGTATCCCTCGAATCATGTATCCCTTTGAAGTTCAAGTGAAAATTGTAGCTCTGAAATGATTCTTCTTCTGCTTCTAGGGTGTTGGGGAAAAACAGAGGGATGTGGGTGCACTAACTTGTTAAGACGTTGAAACACAGGTGCAAAAAGATTAAAGAGGCAAGTTTTTCATACCGATAAACAGATTTGTGGAAAAAAACTAGTCAATCAGAACAGAGCAAGGCAATCCAACAAACACAATTAATTTAGCAAGCAACACTCAGTCAAAAGCAAACCAGATACTTTAAGCACCAGCAAACGTCTAGAATCGATGAAGAACGGGTAGCTCAATCAAAACAACTAAGCAAAACCACAAAAATCATATGGGTCTGAGTCAACCAGAGTGGTTGAAGCCTTCATGTTGTTAACATCGTTGTAGATTGTAGTTGTTGAGCTTGATACTTGGCAGGGTCTTCTGATCTCGGGGACTCCCTTCATCTTGTTTTGGGTTGAAAAAGACTTGACGGTGAGATCACTTCAGTGCTGGAGGTTGTAACAGGTCTTCAGTATTAGCGTAGCACTCACTCTGATGTTGAGATCTTCAGAAGGAAATTCATTTTCCTTCAGGTTGTTGATTGCTAAGGTCTTCTTGGGACATTGTCAAGTAGGCAAAAAGTTTTTAGAAAAAGTGGAAGCTATGCTTATGGTTTCTTAGAGAAAAACAATTTATGTAATAATATAGTTTTTACAAAAATATTTTTGTTTCCTATCTGACATCCATGATAAACTAAGGTCTCCTAAAGTCAGGATGGCTCTGATACCAACTCTGTGGGGACCCAGACTAGCAGTCCGAGACCTCCAGTATGCATACATTCACGATCCCATGATCAGTTAGTCGTGAACAACATACTCGAGTTGGCATTGCAGATTACTACATCCATTACACGAATACACGTCTTACACAACTGGTCACATGCCTCAGTTGAAAACAACTGCCACGCAGGACAGGAGCACACACTTAAAACAACGGAAGTCTTCAAAAACAAACTCGTGGTAAACCCAAGGCACGCCTTGACTACCTACAGGCTACTGACTCGGAGACATTCCTAGTTCGCACAGCCGTCAGCGACACCATCTTCTTCAGGTTCTCCGGGTTTGTGCTCAAAGTCTAGCTAAGACAATAGCCAGGGACGAAACCATTGTGAGTACATTGGAATGTACTCGCAAGACACCCCAAATGAAAGCTAAACATGCAAGTATGCATATATATAGGTGGTAGGAAGGCTTTAATTAAGGTTCAACTGCCATGATGAATTGAAGACACATTATGGTTGCACAAGTTTAGTTGTCTTTGTTGAAGAAGATAGTTCAAAAGATATTTTATTTTTCTTGTAGATATTGCATGTCCACAAGGTTTTGATAAAGCATTCTAAATAAAAGAAAGTTTTTCTTTGCAAAACTTCTTGGAAGATCACATCTTCAAGATCATCAATTACCGGTACCTCAAAGGTACAATCATTCCCTTTCCACGTACCTCCCAGGTACAATTCCAAAACACTTTCCAGCTTTTTGAAAACATTGACACAATGCAAGCTACATGACCATTCAACTGTCCATATCCGAGGACACGACTATTCTGAATAGTTTTACACTGCAGAGGTGTACACAATCCACAAGATCCAGTACATCCGACCGTGAACAACCACGGACTGTCCTAGACAGTATGCAAACATCATATAACTGGTCCTAACTATCCACTATGCAAGCATAGTAAATGGCTACCTATTCAACTGGGTTTGTTCTCCCCGGCACCGAGTGAGTCAGCCGTATCGATCCGGTTTCCCCTGACCACACACCACCATGACAGGAGACCCAACTGTTGCAACCGGTGGTGAACTTAATCCCCACGCTCTGAATGTCCCATGTTTTCCTTTCTAGCTAGAATTCGGTTTGGGGGACTCTAACCCCTATAGCACATTGAGGTAGACACGGACTAACACCGACAAGCTTTTAGCTAGACCCTGTTCCCATATTGGGGTAATGTGGCAGCACGGCTTGGTTGTCCGGCGAAGACTAGGTTATGTGTCATTTTTGGAAAACAAGTCGAAAATAGTTCCTCCTTCACAAACCTCCCTTGGACAAGGTCCCACCTTTCCTCGGGTTTTTCCAAAGCTTTTGTTTTTCCGAAACATCAAGTTAAAATGTCCACTAAGAAACTTAAGTTGATTAAGTGATGATACTAAAATATCTAAAGGTCTTGGTAACACCAAGATTACATAATAGATATCGCATAATATAAACCTTAAATGGATAGTGGTATAGTCCACTTAAAAGAATAGTTTTTGAATCAAACTTTTGTAAAACTTCAGAAGTAAAACATGCATGATAGATAATCATAATTAAAACAACAGCAAGCATTTCGAGTGGCTTGCCTTGGCACTGGTCTTGGTCTTGCTCTTGAAATAAACAAGAGTTGCAATAAAAACCTGTCCGGGAAATAATACCGTCTTCGTTATCTAACATCGTAGACTCAAAAAGGAAAACACCCAATCAGAACCAAACAACGGCAAGTACTTGACAAAGAGTAAACATACAGCAAGCATTTCATCAAACAAGTACACCCACAAACAATATTACTAGGGTGCACAACAACAAGCAAAACATGCACAGACAACACATATGAATAACACTAGAATAGAAGCTATGGATCCTCAACCAAAATGGCATGAGTTCAGTGGGTGTGCGACTCTCATATAATGTCCAAATAAGGTTAAATGACTCTCTGGTCATTTAAGAGGATGAAAAAAATAACAAGGAAACAACCTAGGAACACATACACATGCATAGAAAAATATTAACAAGCAATACTACAAGCTCATAGTAACACATGCTTTTCTAAACATGGAAAAATAATCTAACCAGTAGCTAAACAACCTAATAACAGATACAAAACAATACCAAACATATCATGGCATCACTCAATATATGAAAATAATCATGGAGAAAAATGACCACTAAAACTAGAGATGCAAAAGGGGCTATTTCGACATGCATACATGCATAACCATAAGAGATCATTAAACAATATTTATTCCAACTTGATATATCTATAAGATAGCATCCAAATAACAGATAAAAAACACCTAGACATGCTAGTAATATCAAAATAACAATCTAATCAATGCCTCAAAAATTAAGCATGCAAATAACAACTTATGGCAGAAAATCATCTAAAACTAACATAGCATGAAAATTTGATCTAGAGATCTCTCAAGCATGCAAGCAATTATAATATGCTAGCATAACAGTAGCTATGCTATGGAAAACAGTACTAAAGCATTTATTGAATTCATCATACCAATATGAATAATAACATAATTTAACCTATTATTACTAGGAAAACAACCCTATGAGATTTAAACTATGACAAGCATGGTTTTCACACACAAACCCTGTCATGCTAGTGAAACACTCAAGACACATCTTAAACATAAATTAATACCCTACACATGATAGGAATCAATTTTATATCAAAAACAATATAACACACAATTTAAGAAAGGCATATCAATAATAGACATAAAAGAGCTATTTACTAAATAATCCACCAAGCCTAATCTGTAACTCCTAAAATCATGAAAATCTAGTATAAGGTTCCCCTAGTCACTAGCAAACCAACACAAGTGGATTCACATCAAAAATCATCACCAATAAAATTAAACAATTCACAGAATTGCTCTCTGGTCTAAAACTAACATGCATGTCATTTTCACACCACAACTCAAGTCAACACAAGGCCAACTGCCACAGATAGATATCATCAAGGGCTACTCAGAACAGTTGAGTTTGCATGTTTTGGATACATAAACTCAAGTTATTAAATAAAAGGTGTTAATGAGTACTTATGGCATTTATTTTATTTCTCCTAAAATATAGCACAAAACATGGATCTGCAAGTTGGATGTTGTTAGAAATTAGTAGATCTACATCCGTGATTTTTAGTGTGGAAAGATTCACTTGTTAACATTTTCATTTGGATTTAAACCAAACATCAGAAAATAGAGCTGCAGGAAAAAGAGAATACAACCTACAGAAAAATATTATCGGGTCAGATCTGCGAAGGGATTGGGCCGCGCAAGGCAGGCCGGCCAGCTGGCTAGCACACGCGCAACGAACCAGTAATTCGCCGTTCGATCACCCATCGACGGCCAAGATTAGATGAATCCTAGTTTCAAATCGACCCGCCGGATGCGGATCCGACAGCTGTGAGGAGGCCGCGTCTGCACCACCTGGCGACGACTAGAAGACGCGGCAGCGTCCTCTCTGGCAGCCGCTGAGGGGACGTGGGCTCGCTGCCATTGATGCCCGTGGCTTCCTGGAAGCACAGAAAGCACCAGGAGGACCAGGACGAGGGCATGGAGTATATGCCCCCAATGCTGGCCTCACTGGAGGGCCGCAGCAGTGCTCTCGGCAGGAACCCGCTGCGGCGGACCTAGGTCGACAACACTCCCGCACCTGCAAGGAGAAAAATCCTACAATGAGGAGGG